>LPNX010125090.1:643119-671864 GCA_001517045.1 Pseudotsuga menziesii | reverse complement strand
ACTTATCTCCACCAGAATTTCTCTCAGCAATAAATGCACATGTACAGCAAACCCTAGCCGTACATCTCCTCGAAATTCGTGCCGATCTGACAGCAGATCCGTACAAATTCCTCGAAATATGTGCCTATTTATTGCAGTCCGTACATCTGTCCGTACAACATTAATTACAGCTGTACTTACCTCGAAATCTGTGACGATTTTTACTCAGCCGTACACAGTCCGTACTCCTCGGGATCCGTGCAGCATTTAATGCAGATCAACAGACCGTACACCTCGAAAATCGTGCAGATCAGCCGTACATCCTCCTGGAAAACCGTGCCAATAAATGCAGCCGTACTCTGGCAATTAATGCAGCCGTACACCTCGGGAACCGTGCAAGCAAACACTGAATTCTTCAGCTTCAAACCCTAACCTGGAATTTGACCTCCTTGAGTAAAATCGACCTCCTTGAGCTCTCTCTTCTCCTTCATTTGAAAAATGAAAAGTCAACTCACTTTTGCCTCCCTCACCCCTTTTTATAATTTCACAGTGAGAGTGAAATTCTCATTTATTTATTTCCCATAAATAAATTCACTCACTTACTCACTTTATCAAAAGGTGACTAAAGTCATAAAATCACATTTAAGTGACTTTAATGTGAGGGTCACATTTTTCCCTCTTAAGTGACTTAGGCAAAATAAAGCCACTTAGGGAACATCTGACTAGGTACAAAAATCAACAGTCTTCAACCTCAACTACCGCAGCTGCACGCTGTGCTGCTACTCAAAAGCTCCCAAATAAACAATAACAATAATCGATCCTCTCATTAGTCCAATAACCCTCTTACATAGAGTCTCATGCGCTTTTAGGGTTTGCATGTCACTTTTAGGCTTTATGCTTCACTTTTGCATGCATGCAATTCTAATTTGATGTTGACTTTTAAGCCTAAAGAAATAAGGCTTCTTTTATCCGACTGATGACTTTAACATTGAATGAATGTCCTGATCTGCTCTAAGTATCAAATGCCCTTAGTCAATTCCCTCTCATGCAGTACCTGCTTGAACCTATGGGAATTAAGTAGGTTGGTGGGTGTTTTGGGTGCTTAATTAGAGGGGGACATTACAGTCCTCCCCTCTTGAAATTGCTTGTCCTCAAGCAACTGCAAACTAGGATGCTGCAATACCTGCTCTCCCTCCCATGTGGCATCCTCCATAGGTAATTCTTTCCATTTTACCAAATACTCTCGAATCGCCTTGTTTCGGAGATTCCTTTCTCACGCTTGTAGGATTCTCTATGGAATCAGTACCAGCAACCCTTCATCATTTAAGGGAGGCAACTCGGTGGCTGGAGCAATGTGTTGTCCTAATGTTTTCTTGAGATTAGACACATGAAACACATTGTGAATCTTTCTCTCCTCCGGGAGTTCTAGCTCATAAGCCACCTCTCCAACCTTTCGAACTACCTTGTAAGGACCATAGAAGCGAGGTTTTAATTTTCCGCTCCTTTATTCTTGAGGGAAGATTGCCTGTATGGTTGTAGCCGTAAATATACCAGATCTCCTACCTCAAAACTTCTCTCAATCTTGTGTCTGTCTGCGTATAACTTCTGCTGATTTTGTGTTTCCTATAAGTTCTTCCTCAGGACCTTAAGAATATCATGACTGTCTTGTACCCAATCTTTTGCCTTGGGTGCTCTGCTGTCTCCAAAAGCTAAATCTGCGAAGTTTAGTGCCTCATAGCCATACAGTGCTTTAAACGGTGTCATCCTGATAGACATATGGTAGGTAGTATTGTAGCAGTATTCCCCTAAGTGTAGCCATTTAATCCATGTCCTCTGTTGGCCTGCTACATAATTGCGTAGATACCCTTCAACCCATTTGTTGACAATCTCTGTCTGCTCGTTGCTTTGCGGATGATAACTTGTACTTGTAGCGAGTTTGGTCCCTACCAACCTGAATAGCTCCTGCCAGAAAGTACTGGTGAATTTACTATCACGATCACTGACAATGGTTTTGGGTAGCCCATGTAGTCTAAAAACCTCTCTGAAAAATAACTCGGCTACCTGTGCTGCTGAATAATCAGAAGAGATAGCAAAGAAGTGAGCGAATTTGGTCAACTGATCTACCACTACATATAAGCAGTCTCGTCCTTGAACCTTGGGTAACCCTGTAATGAAGTCCATTGAGATACTTTCCAACTTCTGCTCCGGTATCGGTAATGGCTGAAGTAACCCTGCCGGATGAGTGTGTTCGATCTTGTTCTGCTGGCAGATGCTGCATACTTGAACGTGCTGCATTACTTCCCCTTTGAGGCCCTTCCATGAGAACCTCTCTCGGATCTGCTTGTAGGTCTTCAAGAAACCCTGATGTCCTAATAATGGCGAGTCATGTGATGCCTGTATGATCTTCCTTTTTAAGGCTGATTCTGGGATGAGGTATATCCTGCCCTTTTAATAGATGATGTCATCAATAATTCTGTACCTGTCATCCTGAATCTGCCCATCCAATAACTCGCATGCAAATTTGTTTTTGGAGTACTCTACTAAGAGAAGAGACCTCCAATCTGTTGATATACTCATGGGAGACAATGAATTTGGTCGTCTGGATAAGGCATCAACTACTACATTGTTCTTACCCTTTACAGACTTTATCTCGAAATCATAAGACTGCACCTTTTTGACCCATTTCTGTTGGCGCTCATTTAACTCCTGCTCCAAGTATTTGAGGCTGTTATTATTCGTCTTGATTTTGAATTTGCTCCCCACCAAGTACTGCCTGAATTTAGTGAGGGCATGTAAGATGGCTAACATCTCTTTGTCATATATGGAGTAGTGGCGCTCATAGTCCTTCAGTTTCCGGCTTTCAAATGCAATCGGGTGATGGTTTTGCATAAGTACAGCTCCTATCCCTTCTCCTGAAGCATCACATTCCACTATGAATGGTTGTGAGAAATCTGGTAGGGCCAAAACTGGGCCAAAACTCATGATGGTTTTCATTTCCTCAAAGGTACGTTGTGCCAATTCTGTCCATGTGAATGCCCCTTTCTTGGTGAGGTTGGTGAGTGGTGTGACAAATTGAGAGAATCCCTTAACGTACCTCCTGTAGTGGGTGCAAAGGATAGCTCTAATCTTCTCCATATGAACTTGTACCCCTTCTGCATTGATTATGCATCCTAGATACATCATCTCTTTCATGCCGAATTCACACTTAGACATCTTCGCGTAAAATGAGTGCTCTTTCAGAATTCTCAATACCTCATCTAAGTGTTTCAGATGTTTCTACCAAGTTTTGCTGTAAATTAAAATATCATCAAAGAACACTAGCGAATACTTTCGTAACTGAGCCCTGAAAGTGTGGTTCATGCACGATTGGAAGGTGGCTGGAGCATTGGTGAGTCCAAAAGGCACGACCAAGAACTCATAGTGTCCATAGTGGCAACGGAAAGTTGTCTTGGGAATGTCTTGATCCCTTACCCGGATCTGATGGTACCCTGATCGGAGATCGATTTTTGAAAAGTATTTGGCACCTCGTAGCTCGTCCATTAGTTCATCAATCCTGGGGATGTGATACCTGTTTTTGATGGTCTTCGTGTTGAGGGCTTTGTAATCAATACACATTCGCAATGTGCCATCCTTCTTTTTAACTAAGACCACTGATGATGCAAAGGGACTAGAACTCGACCGAATATATCCTAGTTCTAGTAATTCCTTGATCGTCTTCTCGATCTCATCCTTGTATCTTTTGGGATGCCTATATGGAGTGGTGATGACTGCTTGAGTCCTCTCCTCCAACTCAATGATATGCTCAAATCCCCTGTCTGGTGGTCTGCCTGCTGGAAGATCCCGGAATACCTTCTCGTGCTTCTGCAATAATGCCTGAATATTCGCTCGGTGTTGGGTGTTGTTCTCTGGAGGTTTCCTAAAGGTGACCAAGCACTCTGCTGACCATCCTTTGTCACCTTGCATGAGCACGACCTCCATTCTCTGTGAAGAGACTGGTTTTGGGGGATAAGTGTTCATGCCCCTCAAAACCACCCGTTTCCCATCCGGTCCCTGGAATTCCATTTCCATTGCTCTGTAATCTGCAGTATATTTTCCTATTGAATAAAGCCATTGGACGCCTAATATCACATTTGTATCAGCCACATTCACCACATCAAATGAATATGTCATATGGTAGTTGCCTAATGTGACAATTAGTTTAGGAATCCAATAGTTGCACTCCATGCTAGTGTTTCTTGCTACTGCTACATTAAATCCCTCAAACTTCTCTGTCAGAATACCCCTCTTAGCTACCCATGCTGCATCAATGAAATTATGGGTTGCCCCCCATCGATCAATACTCCTACTCTGTGGCCCTGTACTACTCCTCTGACCTTGAGAGTATGAAACCTAGGTACCTCGGATAATGTAGCAATAACTCCCTTTGGTATATCCCCTTGGACTGACTCCTCCTTTGCTGCCCGCAGTTCCTCTGTTGTTTCCTGCTCGTAGTCCTCCCCTTCACTGTCTGAATATACCTCTATGTAGTGGGATTTGGCCTTTCCTGAGCACTTGTGTCCTGGAACCCACGGTTCCTCACAAGTAAAACACATTTTCTTCCGTCTCAAGTCTTTCCTTGTGTCATCGTCTAACCAAGTTTTCTTCGGTATGTCTTGCTGGAAAGGTTTCCTATCCTTGTCTCTAACTGGAAAGTTGGTCTTGAGTGGAAACCTATTTTTCGGAACTAAGTCTTAGAGATCTTTGGCCCAGCGGATTGCATCCTGTAGAGTGGAGGGTTTGTAGGCTTTCCCCCACCCCCGTAGTGGTTCTGTCAAGGCCTCAGTAAACAACATAATCAGCCTGTTCTCCGACACATTTGCCACCATAACAGCTACCCTCTGGAACTCAAAGATGAAGGCCTCGACACTACCTCTCTGCCTGAGTTGAGCCAACTCTCTAAAGTGTATCTTAGGGTCCTTCCTGTCAAACCGCTCCATGAGCTTCTGTGTGAACTCACGGTAGGAACTGATGGTGTTGTGACCCAATGTCACTAGTCCATGGTACCACCATTCATGGGCTTCTTTGTCTAGGTGTAGTGTAGCCAATTTAATGGCATCTTTCTCTGTCATGGGGTTGAGTTGGAAATAAGTATCCAACCTTTGAACCCATATTCTCGTTGAACCTCCGCGAGTCCCATCAAAGTTTGGGATGGTCAATCTACCCAAGGTTTTCTGCAACTCATAGTTCTGATTAAACCCTCTGTTGAAATTCCTGGGTCGGTTCCTACCCTTCATGTTGCAGTAGTCTGAGAAAGACATGGTTGCATGAAACTCATCCCCTAAATCCCTGTATTCCTGTAAATAGGCTCCAAATGGTTCACTAGGTTCTACTGGCATGATTGGTCCTGCTACGGCATCTGCCAGGAAGTGAGGCATAGTAGGCCTGCTGGAAGGTTTGTTATATATGTCGGGTGTGTTTTGAATATTGGTGTATGCATGCTTCCCACTACTGCTTGTCGACCCTCTATCTACTGGTGAGAGAGGTACACTACTATGCCTTAGTTCTGGTTTCGTCGCCAACCTGTTTATTGCATGTAAGACTTCCTTTTGCCTTTTGGCTAGATCATGCAATGTGTTCACCAAGCTACGAAACTCCATCCTGTCTTCGTCCTCTCCTATTCCTTTCCCTCTGTCAGAGTGTATACCTGTTGGGTCCATGTCTGAGTTGGTATCTTCTAGATGGATGTCCTCAAATTCCTCTGTGTACCTACCCTTCCTTCTCCTATAGGTTACAAAAGTGTCTATTGTCACCCAAAACTGGTATGCGTGTGCTGAAGCCCAAAAAGTAAGCACACCAGCTTGATGACAACTCTCAAGAGAGAAGCCAATGTCACCACAGTCCTCTCTTCCTCGCTTCAGGTTGGCTCTTCTCCAACTCAAGGGGGGCTTCCCTAAGGTAGGATCGCTGAGGCAGGTGCAACGAAGGGCAAGGTGAACTGAAGAGACTGCCTTAGAGAAATAGTTGTAAAATAAAAAAGGGTATTTTGATTGAGTGATGGGAAGGAAGAGAGGATCAGTCCTCGAGGGAAGACTAGTGTCAGTACCAGAAGGGAGAATGGAGTCAAAAGAGGACTCAAGGGAGCCTTGCGTTTCACACAAGTGAGATTAATCTAGTACGTTCCATAATCAAAGATAAGGAGAATATAAGTATAACTTACTACTGTCTATTACTCCTAAGATCTTTTGAAAACATAGCGTCAACAAACAACTTGACAACTGCAAATGCTTGCCCGATGGACTAGATTAATAGCCTTCTATGTTAGATTTACTCTACAGCTTATAATGAAACACGCAACCATGAAAGAGATGCCCAATATGTATCCAAAAAACCAACATAATTTTTCTATTAAGCTATGGGCAAAAATCCTCCCAACTTTCTTCCATCTTACAAGGAGAAGGATTGCTTCTTTCATAGGCCCAAAAAAGGCTCCCCCTACCCATAAAGGTAAAAATAATAATAAAATAATAGAATAATGAGAAAAAGTGGGATCCTAGATCCACTTTTTTCTCAACTAAAATCTAACTAAACTCCAAAATGACTAAGGTTAACTCCATCGTTGATTTAGAAGGTTTGAAAACTTTATGGAACTAATAGATGCCAGAATCGAGAGTCCAATGTAACTCCAAAATAAACAACCGTCGATAAGACCAATTGATACATGGAGAGAAACGCGCTGGATGATAATTCCTTGTGGCAAATTGACATAATGTGAAACCCCATCCTAAAAGTAGATTTCCTCGAATGCTAAATGTTTCGACAACCAATGGGGATTTCCGCAAAGGAGATGTGTCATCTTTGCGATTACGCCAAATCTCAACGAACTCACGTTGACGTGAAGCAATTTCTAGAAGATGATGGCGTAGAAAGCTTAACTTGAAATGAACTCAACTCGAAATTTGGCATGTTTTAGTTGCCCGAGAAATTCGCTGCTAGGGACAAATGAGACAATAATGTGGGTCGCTCATTGCTCATGAGAGAGTGTAGGGGTATCTTGATGTAACAGTGTTCTCCACCAAGAACCCTGCTTGCAACCTCTCGTCTTCTATCAATCTGCCAGAGTGGTCGCTTTGATCATCAACGAGTTTGAGTTCCATGATTGGCGGCCATTGTAAATCAGGAAACGAAATATGTGAAGTTGATTTCATGCAATCGGCAGCTAGAGAAAACGTGATTTCATCTGGGTCTGTTGGCACTACTGCACACTCCACGTGACAGCGAGAGGACTGACCGAGAATGATATGGCATGAGATAAGCTATCGTGGGATCAGTTCATCCATCTACTCGTCTGCTAGCCGCTCCAAGACGCCAATTGATGTAATCATCCTCCCAAGCTGATGCTTCCAGGTGGAAGAACAACAACATGGTGACGAAGGGTGGTGTAATCATCTGATAGCGTGAGTATTTTTCAACTGTCAAAAGGTTCCAGTTTTTCAAAACATGAAACGAATTCCAATGGAAATGCGAGTCCAAGCTCCGCGCACATGAATCGGCTCCAGAAAATGCATAGGTTTCGTGATGACATTGCCAAATTCACCATGGCTAAAACCATTAGACTTAACATCCTCATAAGATGGGGGTGGCATGGAAATATCTGTCAGTGTACCCACTGGTTGTGCCGTTTCACTACGTTGATGCTCAACAACCATCATAGCAGAAGTAACCTCTTTCCCCAATGCAGACATTGTAGATAGAAGATCTGACAACTTTGATTCCGCAGCCTGCAGCGTGACAACATTATCTGCATTTGCACTAGCTTCTTTAGACTTCAACTGCTGTCTTGCAACCTCAACTGTCTGAACTTCCACCTCCTAGCGTATTTGATCATAACGCTGAGCCAAGTGGCGTGCATCCTCCAAAGGGTCTCCTACCACCATTGCACGTAAGGGCTCTGCAACCTGAACACCAAGTGTCCGAAGCAAGTCCTCCCTCTCCTTCTACATTGCATTATGAGAATTCCAAAATAGAAAGAGGCTCTAGAAAGTGTCGAATTTGAGTTGGGACCATCATTCACATATTTGCACCAGTCATCAACAAACTTTATTGCATATTCCATCTGTTTTGAGCTTGCAGAGACGTGACCTTCCAAAACATCTGTGACATTTCACTTATGGAAGCTTCATAGATCGTCTGCAATTTATCTCTGAAACCGGGACTCCAGTTTGGATGCCATCAATAGACCGAAGTAAAAAACCATGCTTGGGATCTGATGGAGTGGTGATTGATGATATGTAGAGTAGTTGTTTATACTCACTCAGAAAGTTCTGAGATATCACTCATATGTAACTGATCAACATTCTTCAGATGGTAAACTCTTTGCATCCACGTTGCTGAAATGCTAGATTGAAGGTGAAAAGTCACTAGTTCCAGTAAATTATGGCCTTGCAGAGCAGATGATGATAATCACAAAGGAAAAAGGCCCAACTCGCATAATTGTATTGATACAGCAGTTGATTTTGCCCAGAACTGAGTGCTGATGCTGCCAAATGGTGAAAACATAAACTGCACCTTGATACTTTCTGTTGCTCCTCATTGCCGCTTTGCTCCTGTAAATAGTGTTTTAACCACTGAAAATGCAGATGTTTTTGGAGGGGTAACAATGTATTCTTCTGTATTCATTTACTTCTCATGTTCAAGCCCACAACTGGCAAGGAATATGCTCTGATACCACTATAATATCCCAAATACTGATATTCTACTGATACTGTATATAATGCCGACTCATATACTCAATCTTGTGCAAAACTACGAAATAATCGTGCATGCAAAATTGCCATGCAAAAATACCCTAAAATATAGCTGAATTAGGGCTAGGGTTTGCAGAAAGGAATTTAACACTTACCATTGATAATCAGGCCCGTGGTACTACATAGATAATGCGTATTATCATAATACACATGCAGCAAACGCTGAACTGATGAAGAATTGGTGCTCCCTTCCTCCGGTGTTATCGCTCAGCAACACGAACCCCTTTCTCAACTAAATGTGACGTTTTTGGTGAAGGAGCTATCTGATGAAGGTGAGATTTTGTAGGGATGAAGGTCTTCCCGTGCCGGAGAGAATGATTGGAGCATGCATAGGTTCTAACCCCTTTAGGCAGGCTAGAGAATTGGTTCACTGATTTAGCTGCTCACGCCCCCAGCTACACGAAACTGATGAGAACTGCTTCGTATGAGCAAACTGGAAGCTGATGATCACCCAATATCGAAGGATGATCCTGCTGATGAAGATGCTGCCAATATTTATAAGATAAACTGAGATCCAAAGACCCAACGAATGCTTTGGGGTTTTTCCAACTAAAATCCCCAGTTGCACACGTGTCCCTGAAAACAATCTTCTTGATGGGTGCCAGATAGCTGTATATGGATAAATAAGATGAAGAGCTGATGGTGGACCTGAATGGCCTAACCTGAAGGAGACTAGGGCAGATATCTCACTGTTGAACCCTTGTTAGCTGAAGACGCCGTCTTCAACCCCAACTACCGCGGCTGCATGCTGTGCTGCTACTCAAAATATCCCAAATCAACAATAACAATAATCGATCCTCTCATTAGTCCAATAACCCTCTTTAATAGAGTCTCATGCACTTTTAGGGTTTGCATGTCACTTTTAGGTTTATGCTTCAACTTTCTCCTTGGAGTACTATTTTTCTTTTTTTGGTAGGTGTACTTTTATTCCAATCTGCTATAGTTCTTGTTGATCCCTTTTGTTCATTATGCTTGTCTTTTATACAGACATATTTTATGCTAACTCTTCTTGCATATTTAATTCCAAGTCTTCTATGGAAGGTAAGATTTGTTCCACTTTTTCTTCATTGAGCATGGATGATTCATAGAGTTTCAAATTTTCTATATTCCATTGAGTAAATGCACACATACGGAGTTAGACTTAATTTGTAAGCATTGTCACCGACATGTTCTAGCACTTCAAAAGGTTCATATCTTAGAGATTAGATTTCCTTTCCTAGTCCCTGCAACCTTTCTTTATTTAGGTGCAACTAGGCTCAGTCTCCTAACTCGAATCTATTCTCTATCCTGTGATACTCATGCTTGGTCTTATGATTTCTGATGATTTTCCTACTGTTTCTCCTTAACCTGCAAGCAGATCTGCTTTATTGTGTTCATGAGTTTTTCTCGTTAGATACATCGTGGATCAACTCTTTTCCTAACTCTTTTGGATAGTCTTCTAGCATGAATTTTTTCATTTTTGGCCTGAGATGCTAAGGGAGACACATTTTTGGAGGCGGAGGGCATTTTTTCCTTCTCGTCAACCGACATTTCTAGTGGGAATTAAGGCTTCTCTTTCCCCCTTGTATCTTCCTTTGGGGCATCCCTCTAGAGATTTCTATGCATCTTCAGCCTTTGGCCCTTTAACATTCCATGTATTACTCCATATTTTCTAGCAACGCTTTCTTTCCTAGAGGTTAGAGTTAGATCTTAGATTAGATATGCATTTGGTCTTTTAAGAGGAGCGACCCTTGTGCTTCCATAGTGTATGGATACTAATGTAATTAGCAATGCCATTGACCTATTTATGGTCATCAATAAAATTATCTTATCTTATATCCTTAACTTGCAAATGGATCTGCTTGATTTTTTCAATGAGTCGTGTTGCCGCCTAAAACACACTTGACCATGGAAAAGTATTCCAACCACTAGGTGTGTTCCTAGGGGCAACTATGAGTTTGGAAACCAATGTCACCTCGATTCCTAACTCCTCCGTTCAGACCCAACCCCTAAAAAGGTCAAGGGGGGTAGTCCCTATTTACTATCTTTCAAAGGTTGCATTTTAGGAGATGATTAGATTAATTTAAGCTTTATGGCAGTCAATCATGCAAAAATGCAATAATTTCAAATGACAGGAAAACTTTGCTTTGAAATTTTAACTAAATAGAGCTATAAGAAAGCATAATGATCAATTGTTTGCTAAACTACTGCCTATTTCGCAAGGGCTATGGAGTCACAAATAAACTAAATTAAACTTGACAAAATTACTAGATACATAAATCGATTTGAACTATTCACAATCCACAATAACCGATCATCAAATTAAATTACTGAAAATACACTAAGCAAATAAAACCAATGGTGACTGAAACTTGCTTGTAACTATGTCGAATCAAATAAAGAACTAGGAATAAAAAATGATTTGAATAAAGAATTTGCAATGGAGTGCTATTAAAGTAAATGATGCAATGTTTTGCAAATGGTCCTGTAAGTTTTAATTAATTTTATGTCTTGCTTGTGCTTAGGGGGATTAGAATGTTGTATAAGAAAATGTAAACTGACTAAGGTGTCTACCTTCAACCATTATCCCTCAATTGATAGAAACTGTTGGGTGCTCAATAAGAGAGCACAAGGCTCTCTTTTAGCTCTACAAGTCAGTTGCAAGAATTAGTGGGTGCTCAATAGGAGGACACAAAGTCCCATGAGGCCTCCAACGACCTCTACCACTCTAGCTCCACACAGTAATCCGCTTTTCTCAATCTTGCAATAATAGATTGAAATGCCTATTATTCTAGCCAACTCGAATCTCCCCCCTTTCTTGTCACTGAGGGTCGGACCAACTGACAAGGGAAGTGAATACGGGGCGAAGATTGGGGCAAGGTTGATTTTTCTTTAAATGAAACAAAGAATTAACAATTATTATCAATGCAAGCCAACATGATATTGCAAGGGTGGCGTAGCCAACTCACTTGCAAGTTGTGGGCAATTGAAAATAACAAATTTAAATACTTAGCCGCATGACTTTGCAAGAATGGCATAGCCAAATCACTTGCAAGGTGTGGGAAAAATGAGATTGAAATAAAATAGAATCTTGGCCGACACAATTTTGTAAGGATGGCATAGCCAAATCACTTGCAAGGTGTGAGCAAAATAAAATAAGAAAATAAGAGCAAAATGAACAATTGTTTATGCAAAGGTGGGCAAGCCCAAGCCAGTCAACAATTGCTTATGTAAAGGTGCCAAGCCAACTTCTTTTGCATGCAAATGATGACAAACAAGGGAAACTTCAACTTAACTTAAAATGCAAAATAAGAAATCAAGTCCAAGAGACTCTCTTGGACTTGTTACAATGGCTTAAATTTCAGTGTAAAGAAAAAGAAGAAAGAAGTGGGAAAAACAGTGTTTTCACCCCTTTCTTGTGATGGCTTTGAAACTCTTCTTTTGGGGTAGCCTTTGCACTCTTCTATGGCTGAAATTTGATAGGTTTTTGCCTTGTTTTGTCACCAATCTGCCAAAAACTAGCAAACAGAAAATGATAAAATGTGTCCAAAAATCACTTTTGGGAAGTTAGTATGTTAGGGCAATATATATACAAAATTTACACGAAGTTGCCAAGTGAATAATTTTGAAAGAACTTGAGTATATAAGAGTTAAAATCAGATTTGAAACACTCAACAAACTAAAATTAAAATGCATAAATTTGTATGTAAAGAAAGTGAAAATTGGTCATTTGTTCTTCATAAAATGAAGCAATGGGACATCCGACCGAGGAATCCCACTCTTCAATCCAAATAACCTGCAACTTATAAGATTTTCACTACACAACTACTAGAAGGTGGGATTCAAATAATGAGCAAAGAAATCGTAAACTTCAAACTAGAAAATATATGAATTTCTTTTGCTACAAGAATGAAAACTCACAAAATTTATGTAATGCAAATACCAAATCTTACCAAAGCAAATAAGTATGCTTCCTTGACCAACCAAACTTGTGTAGCTCCTTAAGCATGGAAGCAAATCATCAATGGAAACAATGGACACACGATTCCTCCAAAGATTTTGATTAACAAAAACAAATGGTTGAAAATACAATGGCCCAAGCAAGAGCAAGGGCAAGAGAGCAAGAGAAAAAGAATGAGAGCAAGAGCATGAAAGAGTGTGTGTAACCCAAATGAGGAGGGGAAGCCTCCTTAAATAGTAAATGAGTGAGGAGAGAGCCCAAGTGCATGCAAGCCACTTGTCAAAATGAGAGAGTGGGAGCTCAAAGAGGGGAACCACTTCTCTTGGGGGCACCTCCTAGGGTGAGAAATCAAATAGGAATGGGGAGGAAATCCCCCTCTAATATTTTTAATCTTCATTCTAAGACCAAAGGGGGGGACCACTAAAGTGGGACCTCTTACTTTAGATTATTTTTAAATATCTCAATTTCCATGAAAAGGGAGGGCGCCTCACCTTTGGCGACATCTTCATTCTTGTGAAACATTTGCATGGGGGCCCATTTTTTCTTCTAAAGTCACCTTAGGAACATAATATAACACTTAGAAACCTTAATTTCCCCCTTCTAAGTGACTTTAGGCATTTTTCCAAAAATTGACTTTTTAATTAATTGCCAATTTTCCTGATTTCCTTGACTTACATTGGAAAATATGACCAAAACCTTAGCAAGACTTGTTCGAATGACTTCAAACTTTGCTCGAGGGTGTAGGGGCATTGATTTTGAGTACTCATACCCCTATTCATGGGCATTAGATGCCATTTAACCCTCTTTTTATTACAACATTTTTATGCTGAGGGACATTTTTTAATCACCAAAAATTAAAAAATCCTAGGTAAAACCTGACAAAGTTCCACATGACGCTGGATAGTGTCTAGCATGGTTGCATTGAATATTCCTAGGCCTTAGTCACCTCGTGGACTCGATCATTGAAACACCTTTCACCACTTTGGAGGTATTTTTGAGTGAAAAACTTAGATAATTAAAGTACTAAAAACGAATTTTAATTGTCCAAGGGAAAAGACCCCGTTGACCACCAAAACCAACTACATGGACATCGATGTACCATGCACATGTTGGATGTGCCTTGGAGATAAGAATGAAGTACTTAATGATTATATCAAGCGAGGCAGCTCTTCTTCTCTTTTTCTCTCTATGAAATTTCTGCCCCCTGCAGGGAATTTTGTAAGGATATGTCAGCATGAAGGTCTAGTTTTTTGTAACTTGATCACCTAAGACTTAGTCATTAGGGAAGTCCTTTCATCGAGTGTTTTTTCACTTGGATAATTAAGATTTCTTTTTAGAGATTTTAATTATTTGAGTTTTTCACTCAAAATTACCTCCAAAGTGGTGAAAGGTGTTCTAGTGATCGAGTCCATGGGGTGATTGGGGCCTAGGAATGTTCTATATTACCATGCTAGACATTATCCAGAGTCTTGCGGAATTTCATTAAGTTTTGCATAGGTTTTTTTAATTTTTGGTCATTAAAAATTGTCACTCAGGACAATTTGTTGTAATGTAAAAGAGGGTTACTTGATCCCTTTTAATGTTGTATAGGATTATGGATACTCAAGACAAATGGCACCCTTAGGCCAAGTTTGAAGTCATTCGGACAAGTATTACTATGGTTTTGGTCACCTTTGCCCAAGTCAGTCATGGAAATCATGAAATTGGGCATTTAATTAGAGAGCCAAATTTTGGAAAAGTGACTATAGTCACTTGGGGTGGCCAAGTAAAGGTTCTAATGTTTATGTTATGTTCCTAAGACAAATTTAAGACCCAAAGGGGGGCCCCCAAGCAAGCATATAACAAGTTTTGAGTTGCCGAATCTAGCGGGGTGCCCCCTTCTCTTTTTGATTGGTTGGGTGAGCTAAAGTCAATGGAAAGGGCCCCACTATGGTGGTTTCTTCCCCATTTAACATAACAATAATGTTGGAAGCATTAAATTGGGGGTTTCTCTCCCCATATTTGAGATCTCAAACCTGGTTTTGCCCTCCTTGAGCAAATTCGCCCCCCTCTCTTGGGCCCCCCCTCTCCTTTGTGACACTTGTCTTGCATGCAAAGAGCCTCTCTCTTTCATTTTTCCTATTTAAGGAGGCTTCCCCTCCTCATTTAGGTTACACAAAAACACATTCACACCCACTCTCTTGCTCATGCTCTCATTCTTTCCCTTGCTCTTGCTTGGGTCATTGTAATTTTTAGCTATTTGGCTTTGTTAATCAAAATCTTTGGAGGAATCTTGTGTGCATTGTTCTCATTGATGATTTGCTTCCATGCTTAAGGAGCTACACAAGTCTGGTTGGCCAAGGAAGCATACTTATTTGCTTTGGTAAGATTTATGGTATTTGTATTCCATAAATTTTGTGAGTTTTCATTCTTGTAGTAAAGAAGTTCATATATTTTCTAGTTTGAAGTTTATGATTTCTTTGCTCATTATTTGATTCTCACCTTCTAGTAGTTGTGTAGTGAAAATCTTATAAGTTGCAGGTTATTTGGATTGAAGAGTGGGATTTTTCGGTTGGATGCCCCATTGCTTCACTTCTTGAAGAACAAAGGACCAATTTTCTCTTTCTTTACATACAAATTTCTGAATTTTAATTTTAGTTTGTTGAGTGTTTTAAATCTAGTTTTAACTCTTATATACTCAAGTTCTTTCAAAATTATTCATCTGGCAACTTTGTATAAATTTTGTATATATATTGCACTAACATACTAACTTCCCCAAAGTGATTTTGGGCACATTTTATCATTTTTTGTTTGCTGGTTTTTAGCAGGTTAGTGACAAAACAAGGAAAAACTCTGTCAAATTTCAGCCATAGAAGAGTTTTAAGGCCACCCCAAAGGAAGAGCTTTAAAGGCATCTCAAGAAAGGGAAAAAACACAGTTTTTCTCACTCCTTTTACCTCTTTCTTTACGCTGAAATTTTAGCCTTTGCAACAAGTCCAAGAGAGTCTCGGACTTGATTTCTTGCTTTGCATTTCAGTTAAATCAAGTCTCATTTATTTGCCATCCATTGCTAGCAATAGAAGTTGGGCTTGCCCACCTTTGCATAAGCAATTGTTGATTGACGTGGGTTTTAGATTAGTTAGAATTTCATTTTGTTTTTATTTTCTTCTTTATTTTGTGCCCGCACCTTGTAAGTCATTTGGCTTTGCCATCCTTGCAATATCGCATTGGCTAGCATTTTATTCCAAGTATCTGCTTATTTTTTTTTTTTTTCCTGCACCTCACAATCGAGTAGGCTCTGCCTCCGTTGTGATATCGCACTTGGCTTGTTTAATTTATTTTTTCTTTAAGGATAAAATTTACCGCAAGCCCCGTTTTGCCCCATATCCTCTCCCCCCACCGGTTCGACCGATCCAGGCTGACGAGAAAGGGCAAAGATTTGTGTTGGCTATTTTAATAGGCACCCAGATAAGTATATTCATTAGAAAGGAGAAAAAGAGGCTTGACTTGTGGAGCTAGTGGGGTAGAGGCCGTAGGGGGCTTCATGGCACTTCGTGTCCTCCAGTTGAGCACCCATCAAGTTTCGAGTTGGAGCTAGGTGGGAACCTCGTGTTCCCATGTTGAGCACCCGACATCCTCTCTCTAATCGAAGGAGATAGTCTCTTGGGGTAGACATCTAGAATAGTTCATTTCTTTGCAACAAACACCTTAATTCCCTAAGTCAAAGAGAGACATAAAATTTACTAAAACTTACAGGAGCACTTGCATAACATTGTTACAATCATTTACATTTCTTTACTTTGCAATCACTTTATTTTAATTTACTCATTTATTGGAATTCATCATGCTCTTGAATATTTGTTAAAGTAAATGAGTTGATGCTTTAGGCAAATTATTTGAAATTGATTATTGTGACTCCATAGCCCGAGTAGAGACACTGATCATCTTGATTATTTGATTGTTTCTTTCTTTCATACTTTAATGGTTGATTGTTAAAGGGTTTGCTTGACATTGAGATATTTGCATCACTGCACGCTGATTGTCATTTTGTAATTTACAACTCCTAGAAAACATTCTTCAAAAAAGAACTTAGTAAGTAGGGACTACCCACCTTGGCCTTTAGGAGTTGTGGTCTAAACGAAGGAGTTTAGGACCGAGGTGATAGTGGGTTCTCAACTCATAAGTTGCCCTCAAGAACACACACAGCGGTTGGGAGACTTGCCCGTGTCCAAGTGTGTTTTAGGCGGCAACAGACCCTCCATGAAAAGACTTCCCTAATGAAAAAGTCCTAGGCAACTAAGTTATACAAAAACTAGACCTTCATGCTGACATATCATTACAATATCCCCTGTAGGGGTGTGACAATTTCATGGAGAAAAGATAAGAAGAAGAGCTGCCTAACTTGAAATTTTTTTATTAGGTACTTCTTTCTCATCTATCATGCACATGGTACATGGTTGGCCACCTAGTTGGTTAGGTGGTTAACATTCTGGCTCCAACTGTGGGATGTGTGCTCAATTTGGTCTTCAGGCAAGAAGAGGATACAAGAATTCCAGAATCTCTAGTTTTTATGATCTGTAAACACATCTCAACTTGAAAAGAAAACCTTAGTAGCACAAGTTTTATGAAAAATTCCAATGAACCATAGGTTGCTTTATTAGAAACTAAAAGAAACCTAAATAAGAAAAGAAATGCAAAAAGTAAATGCTCATTTTAAGGAGCTTATTTTTCTACTCTAAGCAAAATAAAATAACAGCTTAGGTAAAATCAAACATCCAAAGCAATCACCTAAGTATTTTATCAACCTTAAAACTTTTTGTCTTGTCGTTGATTACCAACCAAAGCAAGGACACATTTATTAAGAAATGCAAACCTTCGTGATGATCCAGAATGGACGGGCTGGATGGGGAATCATAAGCATGGATAATGTTATCAAACAACTTCCTAAACTAACGGGTCTTACTGCAGGTTTCTTCTATCCAAGATTGGATAGGACTAATGTATGCATTAGCCTCAAACACACTTGACCGTGGAAAAATATTCCAACCACTAGGTGTGTTCCCGAGGGCAACTATGAGTTTGGAACCCAATGTCACCTCGATTCCTAACTCCTTCGTTCAGACCCAACTCCTAAAAAGGTTATGGGGGTAAGTCCCTATTTACTATGTTTCAAAGGTTGTATTTTAGGAGTTAAAAGATGATTAGATTAATTTAAGCTTTATGACAATCAATCATGCAAAAATGCAATAATTTCAAATGGCAGGAAAACTTTGCTTTGAAATTTTGAACTAAATAAAGCTGTAAGAAGGAATAATGATCAATTGCTTGCTAAACCAGTGCTTATTTCGCAAGGGCTATTGAGTCACAAATAAACTAAATTAAACTTGACAAAATTACTAGATACATAAATCGATTTGAACTATTCACAATCCACAATAATTGATCATCAAATTAAATTATTGAAAATACACTCAGCAAATAAAACCAATGGTGAGTGAAACTTACTTGTAACTGTGTCGAATCAAATAAAGAACTCGAAATAAAAAAAAATGCGTTGAATAAAGAATTTGCAATAGAGTGTTATTAAAGTAAATGATGCAATATTTTGCAAATGGTCCTGTATGTTTTCATTAATTTAGGTCTTGCTTGTGTTTAGGGGGACTAGAATGTTGTACAAGAAAATGTAAACTAACTAAGGTATCTTCCTGCAACCATTATCCCTCAATTGAGAGAAACTGTTGCGTGCTTAACAGAAAAGCACAAGGCTCTCTCCTAGCTCCACAAGTCAGCCCTAATAACTAGCCGGGTGCTCAACAGGAGGACACAAAGTGCCACAAGGCCCCCAATGACCTCTACCCCTCTAGCTCCACTCATTAATCCTCTTTTTTCAATCTTGCAATAATAGATTGAAATTCCTATTATTCTATCTACTCGAATTTTCTCCCTTTCTTGTCACCCAGGGTCTCGGACCAACTGGCAAGGGGAGTGAATACGGGGCGAAGATTGGGGCAAGGTTGATTTTGCTTTAGAGGAAACAAATAATTAACAATTATTATCAATGCAAGCCAACACGATATTGCAAGGGTGGCGTAGCCAACTCACTTGCAAGTTGTGGGCAATTGAAAATAAAAAAAATTGAATGCTTAGTCGACACTGTTTTGCAAGGATGGCATAGCCAAATTACTTGCAAGGTCTGGTAAAAATGAGATTGAAATAAAATAGAATGCTAGCCGACACGATTTTGCAAGGATGGCATAGCCAAATCATTTGCAAGGTGTGGGCAAAATAAAAGAAGAAAATAAAAACAAAATGAAACTCTAACTAAGCTAAACCCAAGCCAATCAACAATTACTTATGCAAAGGTGGGCAAACCCAACTTCTTTTGTATGTAAAGGATGGCATACAAGGGAAACTTTAACTTAACTTAAAATACAAAACAAGAAATCCAGTCCAAGAGACTCTCTTGGGCTTGTTACAATGGCTGAAATTTCAGCGTAAAGAAAAAGAAGAAAGAAGTGGGACAACAGTGTTTTCATCCCTTTCTTGTGATGGCCTTGAAACTCTTCCTTTGGGATAGCCTTTGCACCCTTTTATGGCTGAAATTTGACAAGGTTTTTCCTTGTTTTGTCACCAACCTGCTAAAAACTAGCAAACATAAAATGATAAAATGTGCTAAAAAATCACTTTGGGGAAGTTAGTATGTTAGTGCAATATATATACAAAATTTACACAAAGTTGCGAAGTGAATAATTTTGAAAGAACTTGAGTACATAAGAGTTAAAATCATATTTGAAACACTCAACAAACTAAAATTAAAATGCAGAAATTTGTATGTAAAGAAAGGGAAAATTGGTCCTTTGTTCTTCAAGAAGTGGCGCAATGGGACATTCAACCGAGGAATCACACTCTTCAATTCAAATAACTTGCAACTTATAAGATTTTCACTACACAACTACTAGAAGGTGAGAATCAAATAATGAACAAAGAAATCATAACTTTCAAACTAGAAAATATATGAATTTCTTTTGCTACAAGAATGAAAACACACAAAATTTATGGAATGCAAATACCGTAAATCTTACCAAAGCAAATAAGTATGCTTCCTTTGCCAACCAAACTTGTGTAGCTCCTATTATCACATATACATTCTGTAGCTCGACTACCATGATGCAGTATACATACTTGTCTCTTTTTTTGTTCCAGGCTATTTTTCACATGGGGTATTAGCATGGATCTTTACAGCTTCAGTTATTTCAGAGCCTTGTTCATCAGATTTTCCTTGCTAGGACTGAGATTTAGGAGTCCATTGAGATGCTTTTGGTGATGATCTAGTTCATTATAGCATAGCAGTAGATTAGAGTCGGTACACACAGTTATAGAGGGGCTTATCAGTTGGAGACAAGTATATTTGGTGAGATCAGGTATACACTTTCATGGTTTGATTCTACTCTATGATGTATGTTAGACACCTAGGCTTATCAGTTTATGATGATAATCATGACCTATGCTTGTATCTATTGTGCTTTAACCTGTGTTATGATTAATTGAGGAATTTGATGTGAAGACTGTTGCTCATGCCATGCTTGTACAAATTGTAAACCTAGGTGCTAGGATGGTGCCATGTCATTTGTCCCCGTCCATCCAGTTCACCCACCTTCGATTTTATCCCATGACTTAGATTGATTGAGACTTGTGAGATTGAAGATCCTTTCCCCATTGTGACCCTATGTATGATAGACTCCATGTTGCTACGTGTCTTTGGCTATGAAGTATGTGGCTGGGTTGACAGGGTAGTTCTCCTTTAGTCCTCAAAGCAAGTTCTCCATCATAATAGTGTTCCTAAACACTAAAGCATCGGAACACATAAAAACTATATCTAAAGGATGCAAAAGTTATAAATATTTAAAAGGTAGTCAGTGGCCAAGAGGTTGAGCACTCATTCCTTGTGTAATGTAAGCCTCAATCTGCCCTCCACAAGGGCGGAAGGGAGAGGCTGAAAGTTTTTGAAAGTTTCTCCAACTCGGTTTCAAGCCTTTAGGTTTCTTTGCATTGTTTAATGCCCAACCCTTTCAATGCATAATTTTTCACAAATTAACCAGACTGAAACAAGTGAAAACTTTTTCTCAATTTTAAACAAATTCAGAAATTTTCGTTTCAAACTGTAAATGCAAAACTCAAAAAATTTTAGACATTTACACACAAGAAAATTTAGACACTTATTTTTGACCAATGGTCCAGGATAAAACCCCCAAGGGAAAACTTGTTTTCTGAGTGAGATAGATTTTATTTTTTTTCAGGAAAAATTATAAAAATTAAAATTAACAATACTTATCAATTTTTAGTCTCGAAATTTGAACCCTCACTGCTGAACATTTCTCCTTGAAATTCGTGCCAATTGCTGCCTTGAAATTCGTGCCAATTCAGACTATACAGACATAATCAATTTCTGAATTTTCCTCCTCAAAAAACATGCCTCAAACCTGCTATACAAACATCATTAAATTCCTGGACCTGCTCCTCGAAATTCGTGCCAAAGCCGCGTACTGTATGGTTGCATTAAATGCTGTACAGATGCATTAAATGCAGAAAGACCATACCTCAAAATCTGTGCAGACTGTTACCTCGAAATTCATGTCAGGGCCGTATTGCTATACGGGTCTCGAAATCTGTGGCCTTCTCGGTTTTTGTGCAGCTTCTCGATTTCTGTGCCTAACCTTGATTTTTGTGCTTGCTCCTCGATTTCTGTGCTGGGATTTTCCTTCTCTCTCCTAGTTCTGAATTCTTTCCAAAACCCTCACTTTTCTCTTTTCTCTCTCTCTTCAAAAATCTCTCCTGAAGATGAACACAATGTTAGACACTGAGAGGGGGGGTGAATCAGTGAAAGCCAATTTTAAAAGTTTTCTTAACTTGCCACAATTAATTATCAATTCATCAGTCCACTATTCTACCAATTTCATAATCATTTCACTTCATCATTCACATATCATAAGCATTTGAATCATTAAGAACCATAACACAAAAGAACACAACACCATATAATTTTGTAATCTTTTTGTATTAGTTTTGGACCGGCTACAACCGTGAGGTAAAATCAGCACCTACTGATACAAAGAGCACCTACTCTTCATCGAGGACCCTGCCTGGTTTTCTTAGACCCTGCTAAGAAGGGTTTGAGGTATCCTAACCTCAAAAGCAAGACAAGCTTGCTTTTACAATTAAAGCCCACTGTCACATCAACATCATCTGTCTCTTCAATCTGTTCTGCTGTTGCTAATCCTTTTCTATGATCATCATTCTTCATGTGTAAACATGGGCAGCTACTGTCATCAACATTGCTCATCTAGTCATCAATCACCAAGGTCTGCTCATCTCTACTGTTGCTGGTCAACTGTTCATCAACATTGCTCATCATCTCTACTGCTGGTCATAGGTCTGCTCATCAATCTACTCATCAATACCATTGCTCATGAGCCTCTGGTCAATTTCTGTTGCTCATCCTCTTCATTCTTTACTGCTGCAATTCTGTATGGTCTGCTCACTGCTTATCAAGTCATCAATCTTCAATGTCTTTATAGCTGTAGGTGTACCATTGCCATATCATCACTGTCATATCTTCTTTTAAATCACTCTACTTCATCATGTCATGCTCTTGTAGATGTCACACGTAAACAAGTCATCAAGGAATTTCAGCAAGCATCTCTACTGCTTATGTCTTCAAGACTCTGCTCATGCCTTCAAAGGTCTGCACCTGTTAAGTCTTGTTCATGTCTTCAAAGTATCTTTTCATCTACTGCTCATGCTAGTCATTAAGAGATCTACTCATACGTTTCTCATATCAAAGATTTGCTTATTGTAACATTTATCAGCAGGTGTATGCCAACATGTCAAGCCTCAACTTAATCAAAAAGCTGATCAACAAATGTCATAAGGGCTTAACCCTACTTCCCAGTTTATCCAAACAAAGTCTCAAGGTGTCCTCATCTAAAGTCAACTAGGACTTTCAAATCCAACATATAATCAACAAGGCTGTTTAAAGTGTATTATTGGGACTCAAGCCTCCTCCCAAAATCCAGAACTGAGTTCTAACAATTCCTTGAACCCTTATACATTCAACTGGACATAGTTCTCAATAGCACTGAGATCTAGCAACGAAATGCTAATGCAAGATGTCTGTAAGAGTATACGTACTTGAACCAAGATGCTTGAACATAACTTGCTCAAAGTTGTGGTTGTCATGAGAAAATTTCCAGAGTGAAGACTTCAACTTGAATGCCTGAAATAATGTCTTCACTAGAGAATATGATCAAATGTTTACTGCCTTAGGAAGCCTTCCGTGATATACTCCTTTAGATGCTTTGAACATTGCTCTCACGAATTCAGTCAAGTTCAGTAAAGTTCATCGTTCAATTTCTGATTTTATCCATCAAAAGGTCTTTGCTGGTCACCACCGTGGTCTGCTACTTGACAAGGATAAACTGTTGATGTATTTGTAACTTCGGAATGTATTCATCTATGTATCTTATGTATTGTGACCCGATGTTTATTCTGGGATGTATCTTTTATGTATTTGAGTCATGTTGTTATGCCCCAATGTTCCGATCGGGAGGATCAATAATGTAAACAAGTCATGTCAAGTCATAGTGGGTAACCCTCCGATTGTGTAAGGGTTAAAGTCCTCGCAGTTCCGGGGCACTAGGGTTATTAGACTCTCCTAATAGAGGTCGGCCCTAGTAGGGTCTTAGTCATGTCGGGATTAGTATAAATAGAGAGTTGGGATCTCTATTTAGCACACATCACTCACACACTCAAGTGTAGCGCATTGTTGAGGAAGGAGAAGACACTGGGGCTAGACAAGAAGAAGATTACTGCTGTCAAGAGTGCATCTTACTGTTTTGGGGTTTTACATCTTGTGCTGATTCTATCTCTGAGGAAGTTGCGGGGTTTTCTCCATTTATGGTTTCCCCGATCAAAAACACTGTGTTCATTGTCTCTTGTGTTTGATTGCTGTACTTGTTATTCTCTCAGTAAAGATCCTAACATAATGCTAGCTTAATGTTGAAAATCTAACATGGTATCAGAGCTAACCTGAGAAGAAGACACTGTGCAGCTGCGGGAACTAAGGCTTCCTAGTTTATGGATCTTCCTCCACAGATTTTCAGCAAAAGTAAGGTGGAACAACTCTCCTCCTTAGGGCGCATCTTTCTGTCGAAGCAGAATCCAATTCTGAGGTTTTTTAGTTTTGGACTTGTCACTACTGTTGGAAATTAGGGCTTTTCACAGAAAAAGAATTTTTCAGTGAGCCCAGGCTTGGATTGATCTCCTCCCCAAAATCGAAGTTAGGGTCAAATTTCAAAGCATTTGGGTGGACAGAACTCCGGAAAAGTAAAACCCTAACTTACCCCTAAACCAGCTCTGCAGGATTTCAGCTCAAGTTTCAGATCCGACATCTTGAACTTGGTAAGATCTAAAATCTTTTGTATTTCCATTTGAGGTTCTCAGTTAAGATGTCTCATCATACCAAGCTTGATGAAAAGCTTGAGGGAGTTGATAACTTCTGAGCCTGGAAGTATAGGATCTCCTTGGTTCTGGAAGAAAATGAATTAGACTCCTACATCCATGAGGAGGTTCCAGTTCCAGAGGGAGATGAGGCAAAGGCCTTACATAAGAAGAAGATGGTTATGGCAAAGAGGATCATTGCTGATTCTATCAAGGATCACCTTATCCCACATGTGTCCTCTCACAAGACACCTAAAGCTATGTTTGATGCCCTAACCAAATTGTTTGAAGGGAAGAACATCAATAGGAAGATGACCCTAAGAAACCAACTGAAGAATGTGAAGATTCAGAATGCAGAAACAATCCAGTCTTACTTCACAAGAGTTTCTCAGATCAAAGAGCAACTAGAAGCAGTTGATGAAGAAGTGGAAAATGCAGAGATTGTAATGACTACATTGAATGGCCTTCCTAGGTCATGGGATTCTTTTATCCAAGGAATCTGTGCTAGGAAGAAGTTAGTCAAGTTCAGTAGACTATGGGAAGAGTGCTTTCAAGAAGAAGCTCGAATAGCAGCTCGAGAAGAGAAGATGGGAAGTGAAGACCAAGCTCTTACAGTACACTCCAAGTCTCACTCCAAGTCAAGCAAGAGAAAATCTCATGGTTCCAGAGGTAAGCACTTTTACAAAGATAATACTAGAAGAGATGTATCTAGGATCATAAGCTATACTTGTGATGAAGCAGGACACTATGCAAGGAATTGTCCTAACAAACAGAAGATAGTAAAGAAGAGCAGCAAAAGAAGACATCATGCTCATGCTGCAGAGGATGATAAACCATCCAGAAAGAGATCCAGATATGAAAGTGAAGATTCTTCAAGCGAGGATGAATATGTTCTGATATCAGCTCTCACAGGTAACATTACTCATGGAAGTGATGATTGGATTATAGACAGTGGGGCTTCCAAACATATGACTGGATTCAAGGAATCCTTTGTAAGACTGTCAGAGCATGAATCACCTCACAAGGTAAAGCTAGGAGATGACTACCAATATCCAATAAAAGGTAGTGGGGAATCTTCATATAAGTTAGACTCTGGAAAATCCCTAACAATGAAAGAAGTATTGTTTGTGCCATGACTCAAGAAGAACCTTCTCTCCATATCAGCATTAGATGCAAAATGAATGCAGGTTGCATTCATAGATGGTCAAGTCATCATGTGGCCAAAAGGAAAGACTATCAATGATGCGGTAGTAATTGGAGAACAAGAAGGAGGATTATACAAATTGAAGGGCCATCCAGAACAAGCCTTGGTCCATGACACAGTAGAGCCAAGTGAACTTTGGCATAGAAGGCTTGCACATGTGCATTACAGAGCACTACCTATTGCAAGCAAAGCTGTCGAAGGTCTTCCAGAAATTCAAGCAAAATATGATGGGGTCTGCAAAGGATGTTCGGAAGGAAAGAATACAAAGAAGACATTTCCAAGCAGTGAAAGCAAAGCAAAAGGAATCTTGGAAATCATCAACTCTGATGTATGCGGTCCTATGTCATCAAACTCTCTAAGCGGGTATGCATATTATGTTTCTTTTATTGATGACTTTTCTAGGAAGACATGGGTTTACTTCATGAAGAACAAAGACGAAGTATTCAGTAAGTTAAAAGAATTCAAAGCCTTGATCGAAAACCATACTGAAAAGAAGATCAAGACCATTCGATCAGATAATGGCGGAGAATTCACTTCAAAGAGCTATGCAAAGAATTAGGGATTAAGAGGGAGTTGTCCACTCCTTATAATCCTCAACAGAATGGGGTTGCGGAACGGAAGAACAGAACTATCATGGAAGCTGCAAAAGCAATGCTTCATGATCAAGACCTTCCTATGCATCTTTGGGCAGAAGTTGCCAGAACAGCGGTGTATGTACAGAACCGTACTCCACATAGAGTACTCGAGAACAAGACTCCTGAAGAAGTCTTCTTCGGCAAGAAACCAGAAGTCAGCCATCTCAGAATATTCGGCTGTCCTGTGTACATCCACATTCCAAAGGAGAAGAGGACTAAATTAGATCCTTCAGGAAAGAAGGGTATATTTGTAGGATACTCTGAAAGCTCGAAGGCTTACAGAATATATTTCCCAGGATATAAGAAGATTGACATCAGCAGGGATGTGACATTTGATGAAGACACAGCTTACAACAAATCCAAAAAGAGACCTGCTGAAGAACCTGAAGAAGCAAAAGCACCCAGAATTCATGATACAACCATGAATGAAGAAACTCGAGAAGAAGATCGAGAATTTGAAGAACCACAAAGGCCTGTAGATCCACCTCTGGAGAAGAATCCTCATAAGAGGAAACCTGCTTGGGTACGAGAACTTATCCAAGGTGCGGAAAGATATGGGGCTCCAGAGAGAATCACAGAGAAAGAAAGAGGACCAGATCCTGTTCCGGGTATGTAGCTTTACTATGTGATTTCATTGATAAAGAACCTTCCAGTTATGAAGAAGCGGCAGAACGGAAAGAATGGAAGGATGCTATGATCGAAGAGTACCAATCGATCATGAAGAATGATGTTTGGGATGTTGTCCCAAGACCAGACGGGAAGTCAGTTGTAACTTCCAAATGGATCTACAAGATCAAACATGCTGCAGATGGTAGCATTGAAAAGTATAAGGCAAGATTTGTAGCTTGAGGTTTCTCTCAGAAAGAAGGAATAGACTATGAAGAGACCTTTGCACCTGTAGCCAGATACACTTCCATCAGATCAGTACTTGCTCTGGCTGCAGTGATGAAATGGAAGATACACCAGATGGATGTCAAGACTGCTTTCTTGAATGGTGTAGTGGAAGAGGAAGTGTACGTAGAACAACCACTCGGTTTTGAGACACATGACAGGAAGTCTCATGCAATGTTTTAAAACTCGGACTCGGACTCGGAATCGGCCGAGGGTCAACTCGGACTCGGACTCGGACTCCTGCAGTGATGAAATATGACTCGGGTGGTTTGATTTTAATGACTCGGTTTATTAAAAAACATATAAAATATTTAAATTTTAAAGAAAAAATATATTTTAAAGATTATAATCCATCATTCCAAAGCATTAGAGACAAAACATCCAAAGTATGATCATATATATACCATATAAGGGTGAACATATCAAAATTGCACGAATGGTATTGTGCCAATCATCAATGTGCAAGGCTGCAAGCAGCAAATACATAATACATATATGAAAATCTGAACAAAATGAAAATACATAATCAAAGATGCCTAAATGGCATGTAATGTATATGATGTAGAGTGAGTCATGAAAGAGTCCAAAAAACAAAATGCTATGATGCCAGTAATAAGTATGTCACTGCATCATTGATCAACATGATCAAATCAATCATCAAACTCAGCACCACTACTAGAACTAGAACCCGGACAAGCAATGATATAAGCAACGGCATCTGGGTCAGGCTCAAAGCCCTCAAGGTCATCTACAAATGCTGCAGTAGGAGCAACACTAGATGAAGTACTAGCTGAATGCGTAAAAGCATGAGGTGGACGTGGATCAGGCTGTACAGGTGCCTGCATGTGCCCCTCCGTACTAGTGCCTGCCGTATCTGGAATGAAATAATTTTATATCAAGATTCAATAGTTGTATGATGTATCAAATTATTAGTACATATTATATTGAAAATTTGAAACACTCATATTATTCAATGATAGAAGAAAAATATTATGGATTTAGATTCTACACCTGCATCAACATGAACTGATGATGGTACTGGTAATAGTGGATCTGCTTCCATAGCAAGATTACCAGCTGCATCTAGCTCAATATCAAAATCTGCATCAAACTCGGGCTCTCGAGTCTCCACTAACCAATCTGAGGTTGGATCAATATCATCCAACACAATAGGATCTGTATCAGGCCTTTTGTTCATCAATTGGTTACGCCGTAAGCGAAGGTTGTACTGCACGAAGACTAGATCATTTAACCGTTTTTGCTCTAAACGGTTTCTCTTCTTCGTGTGAATCCGCTCAAAGACAGACCAGTTGCGCTCACACCCGGAAGAACTGCATGGTTGACTAAGGATTCGAATTGCAAACAGTTGCAACCGAATGCCTTGCCCACCAAATGACTCCCACCAAGTTGCTGCAAGTGCAAATGGAGTTAAATCAACGAATTAGATTGTGAATTTATCTAAATATTGAAGTTATTAATTTTTAAAAATTAAACAACTAAATTTAATTAAAACAATGAAATTGTTTACCTGGTTGGTCAATATCTCTTGCTGCCTTAGCCACAGGTTTGCCAAAGGTACCTGTGGCTCTAGTGAAAGCGGTAAGCTGTTGGTGTATCTCCAACTGCTCCATCTCATTTGGGACCATGCGCCCAAGGCACTCATACAATCCATCTTTGACCTCACCTGTCTGATCTTCTCCAAACCGAGCTTTATAATGATACCTTGGGTTAAGAAAATACCCAGCTGCATGTATAGGGCGATGGAGTTGAGTGTTCCATCTCCTATCGATGATATCCCAGATAGGCCCATACTTGGCCACTCTATCCTTGTATGGTGC
>LPNX010125090.1:589670-634635 GCA_001517045.1 Pseudotsuga menziesii | reverse complement strand
TTGTGTTATGGTGCTTATGAATGAAATGCTTATGCTATGTGAATGATTTCTATGAAATGTTTATGTGAGTAATGAATTGATGAATTGGTAGCTAACCCTGATAAACTATGAAAAGGTTAAAATTAGTTGCACACTGATTCACCCCCCCCTCTCAGTGTCTACAAGATTTGGATTCTTTAACCTCCAATACAATCACTCACTTCCACCGAAATTTGCAGAGTAGTTAAACACTCAAAAAAAAAATTCCGTGTTTGGAAAAACTCGGGTCTGCTCCTCTTTTGCTGCTGCCAAAAACCCCACGAAAATCAGAGATAGAACCTTCTCCAACACAACTGTTTCACCACCGAAATTTGCCTCAGTGAGGTCTGAATTCAGAGCTAACTTCCTCAAGTTTTCTTCTTGCTAATCCACGAAATTGCCTCAGTGGACAATTCAAAATTTCCACAGTAAACAGTCGAATTTCCTCAGAGCTCCCACAAAATTTTTCACAGTTCAAAATGAATTTTGATGGGGTATTTATACTGGTTTTTCCACCATAAATTCTGGAGCCGACTTGTATTTAAAATAAACAAAATTTTATTTCTTTATTTTAATTAAAGGAATGGTCAACATTGGAGGAATTAGGCTGGCCGACTTTTAAGTGTTTGACCACTTTATACTTCAAGCGGCTTGGATCATTTTAATGTCATTGTATCATCATTTGATGGGGTTTTAGGGTTTGTCTTCAAGCCATTAAGGTCACCAAGGACCCTTAGTCAAGGGTATGACCTCTAGACCAAGGCAAGTGTGTCCACCACATCATCAAAACCAAGGGTTATAACTTATGTCCGCCCAAAACCCTAGGTGACCCCACACAACATCTTCACCCCTCCTTCAAAGGTACAAGGACCATCAAGTGCAAATAAGTGTGTCCAAGTGTCCAAGCACCATCATACGTGTGTGGGTGCCTTCATCATGCCATCTAACCAAATCAAGTGCAAGCAATGGGCTTCATGACCTTTGCAAGGGCATTAAGGTCTTCATCAGGGGTTCCATGGCATGTCAGAGACCATACATGGTCATCATGTCTTAGGGTTTGTAAGCCATTAAGTGTCTTGTCCCCAGAACATCTTCACCCCACCTTCAAGGGTACAAGGATCATCATCAAGAGTTCCAAGCCTTCATTAAGTCATCAAGGACCTTTAATCCAACAAATGTGGGTCCAAAGGCTTCTTCATCAAGCAAGAGGCATCATGGGCTTCTTCAACCACCTTAGCCACGCAAGGGGACCTCTATGGATCAAGATCCATCATGACATCACCTGTGGGGTTGCCAGACCTTCTCTTAGGGTACCATGACACCATCAAAGCATGAATGACCACAGAATGGGTCATTAATGCTTCTCCAACCCATCTAGGGCTTCTCCAACTTTTGTAAGGTCTTCAGGACCATCTCCAGGGTCTTCAACGCCATCAGTAGGGTCTTCAACATCTTCAACATGGTGGTGGCATCAGGATCCAAGTTTGTGGGTACATGGACCTTGTCAACCAGGTACAAGGTGCTTCAAGGCACAAACCCACTCTGTTTGGGATCCAAGGCACTGCAAGGTGGGACTTGGTGGCATCAATGACATCCCGTGGGGCCACTGCAGGTCCATGTTGGCATCAGTGACAATTTCATCAACACACAATGAAAACAACTTTTGCCTTGTCCCCTTTTTGTTCTTGGTAACTTCCCTATCAATCTAACGGTTAAGATTAGATTAGATCAAGGGTTGATATTAAATGCTCCATTAAAAAATAATTAAATGACATTAAGTGCACTTATGTCATTTAATAAAGTTGAGCAACCCCTTTCTTATTTAATCACTCACTTAACTTTTAAATGTGAACTTAGGAAAAATACCCACTTAACTTTTTAGTAGTCACTTTAAAAAATATAAAGTGCATCTCACTTCATTAAATGCACAAAATGACTAGGAGTCACATTTAAGTGTCCTTGTCCACCCCAAGACAAACTCTAGGTGGACAAACACTTCCTAGGTAACTTTTCAACACTCTCTCTTACCGAGGAAGGTGTTTTTGACCACCCCCAACTTGTCTCTGAAGTAGACATGTTGCCCTCTACCCAAAGCCTTCGTGAGAATGTCAACCACTTGCTCATCTGTCGGAATATATTGCAAATGAACAACCCCTCTCTGAACATAATCCCTAATGAAGTGATATCTAATCTCAATGTGCTTCGACCTGTCATGAAATACTGGATTCTCAGAGAGCTTGATGCAACTTTGATTATCACACTGTATAACTGTCGAACTCATCTCCATATCAAACAAATCCACCATCAACTTGCGAAGCCACAAGGCCTCACAACTGGCCTGACTGGCTGCCATACACTCAGCCTCAGTAGAACTCAATGCCACGGACTTTTGCTTCCTGTTGAACCACGACACAACTGCCGAACCCAAGTTGAAGCAACAACCGGAAGTGCTCTTCTGGTCCGAAACATTACTTGCCCAATTTGAATCTCTATAGCCAACCAACCCCACTCCACCAGATCTCCTATAATCCAATCCATAGTCAGCTGTACCTGCAAGATACCTCAAGATGTGTTTTGCAGCAGTCCAATGCACTCTCCTGGGCTCCACCATGAACTGACTGAGTGTTCACTGCAAAACTCATATCTGGCCTCGTGTTGACCAAATACATCAACAAACCAATCAACTGATGATATAAAGTAGGGTCCACCAACTCTCCCTATGAAGCATGAAGCTTCGCCCAGTTGGTGATCATGGGTGTTGATATAGGTTTGCAATCTGTCATCTGAAATCTCTTCAGAACATCTGCAGCATATTTTCCTTGCCCCAGGAAAAGATGTCCATCCTCGTGCCAAACCTCCATCCCCAAATAATAATGCATCAGTCCAAGGTCTATCATCTCGAACTCTGAAGCAAGATCCTTCTTGCACACATCAATCAGGTGCTCTCCCTCGGTAATGAACAAGTCATCAACATATAGCAGAAGAATAAGTGGAACACCACCAACCATAATGTAGTATAGGTTGGGATCCGCTTCACTCTTCTGAAACGCAATCGAAAGCAAGTAGGTGTCGATCCTGGAATACCAATCCCGAGGGGCTTGCTTCAGTCCATACAAGGCCCCTTTTTCAGCCTGCAAACATGTGTGTCTCTCTCACATACCTCAAATCCCTGTGGCTGCTCCAAATATACCTTCTCTTGTAGAAAACCGTGAAGGAAAGCGGTTTTCTCATCCATTTGATGGATCTTGCAACCCATCTCTGCAACGATGGAGATCGCTGCCTTGATCGAAGAAAATCTGGCCATTGATGCAAATGTCTCATCATAGTCAACTTCCTCGACCTGTGAGAAACTACGTGCAACAAAAGGAGCTTTGAACTTCTCAATACTGCCATCCGCAGCGTGCTTTATCTTGTAAAGCCATTTGGAAGTCACAACTGACTTCCCCTCTGGTCTCAGAATCACTTCCCACACCCCATTCTTCATGATGGAGTTGTACTCCTCCATCATGGCATCTCTCCATACCTGGTGTGCGGAAGCTTGCTCGTAAGTATCAGTAACGGTGTCACGCAAGCTGGTCACCCGTGCCATATAGCTAGAAAATATCTCAGGTGCCTTGCTTTCCCTGATCTCTCTCTTGGGCGGTCCAACTGACTCCTTTGCTTCCTTCATCAACTCCTTAAGCCAACTTGGCTTTCTCTTCCTAGAGGAAGCATCTTGTCTCAGACTCTCCTCAACCTCCTCATTAGACATCTGTCTCCCTGAAGAAGTCCCAACAACCTGAGAACCTGTCCTTGGTGAATTTGTACTTGTACCACTAGAACTCGAATCACCTGAACGTGTCATCTGTGAACCTGTCCTTGTACCAGAAGTACCTGTAGACTAAGCCTCTGTAACTAAAGAACCTGTAACCTGTGACCTAGTCACACCTAAAACCGGTGACCCTGAATTCTAACTCGCTGAACTCTGAGCTGTCACCTGTGTAGTACCCTGTTGATCCTCCATTTGGGAATCAAGAGACCTCCTGAAGGATTTCTCCTCCTTGAACTTCACCTCCCTTTTCACCACAACTTTCCTCTGAGCAGGAAGGTATATCCAAAAAGCCTTCGATGTCTCATCGTAACCAACAAAAATACCATGCTCACCTATTGCCTCCAACTTTGTCCTCTTCTCAGAAGGGACATGAGAGTATGTAAGGAAACCAAAAATCCGAAAGTGACCTATCTCAGGAACTTTCCCTGTGAATGTCTCCTCAGGAGTTTTACTTCGCAATGCACGGTGCGGACTCTTGTTGAGAACATAAACAACAGTACTACAGGCCTCTGCCCATAGAAAGAAAGGAAGACTCTGATCATGCAGCATGGCTCTAGCTGCACCCACTATAGAACGGTTCTTCCTTTCAGCCACTCCATTCTGCTGTGGAGTGTAAGGAACAATCAACTTCCTCTTTATCCCCTCCTGTTGACAATACTCATCAAATGCACCAGAAGTATACTCTCCTCCATTGTCTGACCGAAGTACCTTGATCTTCTTTCCTGTCTGGTTCTCCAGAAGAGCTTTGAACTCTTGGAACCGAAGCAGGACTTCTTTTGATTTCTTGATTCTAAGGAAATAGATCCAGGTCTTCCTAGAAAACTCATCTATGAAAGTGACGTAGTACTCATATCCTGTCAAAGAGGCAGAAGACATGGGACCACACAGATCTGAATGTGTCAACTGAAGCACTCCCTCTGATCTGGAATCACTGCTTGGAAAAGCAGTGTTGGCATACTTTTCCAAAGCACACCCTCTACACACACCACTCGACTTTGTGCTGAACTCTGGCATACCAATAGTCATCTCTCTCAGCATCTGCAAAGCTGGATGGTGAAGATGGGCCATCCTCCTGTTCCATAGCTCACACAACTCATCACTGCTCTGAGTGTGTGACAGTGCATGATGTGGTTGGAAAAGAAGCTTGTGCAGTTTCCCACATCTGATTCCAATCACCTGTGAATCAGATGGACTTGCTGACTTGGGAAAGATGTAAACTTTCCCATCAAGGACATATACACCGAAGCCTTTGTCCTCAATCATAGAAACTGAAACAAGGTTCTTCTTCAGCCTAGGGACATACAACATATCCCTCAGAAACATAGGCTACATGGACTCCCTCTCAAAGCGAACAACCCCTCGCCCGACTGCTCTCACCACTGTATCATCTCCCGATACAACCTCCATCTCCAAGTCTGACTCTGACATCTCTGTGAACATGTCTCGATCACCTGTCATATGACTGGAAGCTCCAATATCAATGTACCAAGTGGAGGAAGTAGTGGTGTTAGTCAATGAATGCCCAACAATCATGGAATGCTCCATGTGGTCCTCAAAATCCCTGTTGGTGATTGAAGATGCTCTCTCAACACCAACACCTGCAAAGAGAGAAAAGTCTCTCTCAAATCTAACTGCAAACTCATCGATCTCCGCTGTAGCTGCAGTCTGCTGCTGTTGCTTCTTCTTGTTAGGACACTGTCCAGCATAGTGTCCCATCTTCTGACATGCAAAGCATTTCACTTTGCTCATGTCCTTCTTCTCTCCCTCATGCTGTTTGGATCCCTCCTTGGAACCCTTCTTGAACTTCTTCTTCTTCTTGCCCTTCGCTTCTAAAGCAACATTTTCCTCATCATCTCTCTGATGTGGTGAACTACCTTGTAAGAAACCTCTCTGTATCTCCTCCTATGTGAGATCATCCCACAATCGATCCCATGTGGGTATGATCTCCCTCCCAATAATGGTCTGAACAAATACGGTCCACTACTGTGACACCATTTAGTGGTGTACCCACCATCTCAAGAATGCCCACCACTTCCCCTACAACTACTAGCTCATCTCTTACCTGTGTAATCTTGGTAAGATATGATGCCATGCCTTCACCTTTTCCCATGCGAACACTCTTCAACTTTTCTCTCAATACCATCTTCCTGTTTTCATTGGAACTTTGACAAAGATTTGTCAAACCTCTCCACATCTCAAATGCATGGTCTTTGGCTGAAAAGTGAGGGATCACATGATCCTTCACTGCATCAAGAATGGCTCTTCTTGCTCTCACATCCTTCTTCTTGAAGGCTGCCTTATTTGTTGCATCAATAGGTACTACCACAGGATTTGCTGTTGTCCTATGAACTATATCCCATAGTTCATTCTCTTCAAGAATCAAGCTAATTCTAGCCTTCCAAAGGCTAAAATTTGCAGCTCCATCAAGTCTATCTTCCACTCTAACACTGAAAACCATGGATGCAACCTGTACTCACAAGCAAACTGTTCAAGACTTCTTTTCTTCAAACCCTAGTTTCTGAATGTTTAAAATTCTGAATCTTTGCAAAGCTTTGATACCATGAAAGTTTTTGAAAGTTTCCCCAACCCGGTTTCAAGCCTTTAGGCTTCTCTGCATTGTTTAATGCCCAACCCTTTCAATGCATAATTTTTCACAAATTAACCAGACTGAAACACATGTGAAAACTTTTTCTCAATTTTAAACAAATTCATAAATTTTCTTTTCAAACTGTAAATGCAAAACTCAGAAAATTTCAGGCATTTACACAAGAAAATTTAGACACTTATTTTTGACCAATGGTCAGGGATAAAACCCCTAAGGGAAAACTTGTTTTCTGAGTGAGAGAGATTTTATTTTTCTTCAGGAAAAATTACAGAAATTAAAATCAGCAGTACTTATCAATTTTTAGTCTCGAAATTTGAACCCTCACTGCTGAACATTTATCCTCGAAATTCGTGCCAATTGCTGCCTCAAAATTTGTGCCAATTTTGACTGTACGGACATAATCAATTTTTGAATTTTCCTCCTCGAAAAACGTGCTTCAAACCTGCTGTACAGACAACATTAAATTCTTGTACTTGCTCGAAATTTGTGCCAAAATCGTACTATACGGTTGCATTAAATGTTGTATGGATGCATTAAATGTAGACAGATCGTAGCTTGAATTATGTGCAGACTGTTACCTCGAAATTTGTGTCAGGGCCGTACTGTTGCACGGTTCTCGAAATCTGTGCCCTTCTCGATTTCTGTGCAGCTTCTCGATTTCTATGCCTGCTCCTCGATTTCTATGATGGGATTTTCCTTCTCTTTCCTAGTTTTGAATTCTCTACAAAACCCTCACTTTTCTCCTTTCTCTCTCGCTTCAAAAATCTCTCTCGAAGATGAACACAATGAAAAAAACCTTTGCCTTGTCCTAGCCTTTTTGTTCTTGGTAACTTCCCTGTCAATCTAACGGTCAAGATTAGATTAGATCAAGGGTTGATATTAAATGCTCCATTAAAAAATAATTAAATGACATTTAGTGCACTTATGTCATTTAATAAAGTTGAACAACCCCTTTTCTTACTTAATCACTCACTTAACTTGTAAATGTGAACTTAGGAAAAATACCCAGTTAACTTTTTAATAAAGTCAATTTAAAAAATATAAAGTGCATCTCACTTCATTAAATGCACAAAATGACTAGGAGTCACATTTAAGTGTCCTTGTCCACCCCAAGACAACTCTAGGTGGACAAACACTTCCTAGGTAACTTTTCAACAGAGGCAAACCCGTCGGGGCTATGGACTGCTCGCTGGCAGCGGGTCTACACCTTAGTCATTTACTGGAGCCCAAAAGGCTTTCTAGGGCACTTGCCCTTGTAGGCTGGCTACTATCTTGTGAAATGTAAAATGTATTGAAAATGGTTGATGGTCAAAGGATGAGCACTCACTCTTTGTATAGTGTTCGGCTCATTTGCCCCCATAGGGCATGAGGGTGAGACTAGCCTGCAAAGGCTAGGTCTTTGTCAATAGTGGAGCCCAGAAGGCTTCCAAGGTACCTGCCTTTGAAGGTTGACCCATATTGCAAATAAATTGCAAAGGAAATCTCGTTAGAGTTTAAGGGAAACATATCCAAGTTCTTTATCCATCTATGAGACACCTCCATCCCCTATTGCTATCTGTCATGCATATGTCACCTTGGTTGAGTGTATTGTTTATCATTCGGATAGATCACTTAGTCAAAGTCGGTCAAAAGTCATTCTCCTTTGCCTTAACCTTGTTCTTCCATCCTCACCCATTTGTAGCACATTGTTTACCCTTTGTAAGTATGGCATGAACAAGCGGACTTCCACAAGGTTCTAAGATTCTTCAGATACACAGATACATCTTACTATTATTATTATTGTTTGTCACCATGATTATGAATAACTGATTTAAGTTGGGTTTTGATATACACCATTGGAGCATTTCTTACCTTGGATGGTTGCAGTATCATATTGATAAAGTATCTCGCTTTTATTTTGGGTACTTTGACCTGGTCAACTTAGTTGACCAAGTCAATCAAGGTTCCCAAGGTAGTGACTCAAAAAAGCAACATGATCTATATTTGTTCCAGACATGCCCAAGACCAATACTATGGTTTCAGTTTTAAGAGTTTGGCCCCGGTTCTCTTGATAAGTGATTATTATCACTTAATTATTGACCAAATGATCAAATTTTATTCTAGACGGCAGTATGATTGGTTCTCCTAGAGCAGAGCAATGTTCCGGGGGGTATGTGTAGTCACTTATACCATTCTTCTATGTCTCCAGGTCATCCAGAGCAATCGGTTTGCCCCAGTTTGCACCCTGGACAGAGTTATGGTGGATTTATCATTTTCCAGAGATTGTACCAGCAAAAATGAACTAGAAAAATCACTGAAAAAATTGATTTGGCCTCCTGGGTCAAGGAAATGGCTTGGAATTTTGACAAATGATGTGTTTCAGCATACCTGACAGTCCTCCAACAGTTTTCAATCAGCAGTTGTCTGGATTATTTTTATTTTGGCTTAGCCATTGAGGAAAGCCCCCCAAGGGGCGTCCCCTCTACTTGGCTAATGATGTGTTGTAGTGTTATATCATATGATTTGAAGTTGTAAAGGGGCCTAGGGTGAATTAAGCCCCTAGTGACCCCCTCCTATGTATTGTCATGTCACATCTTATGTTATATTGTGACTTTCACATAGGATAGGTGTCCTTGAGTAAAGTGCGCCCCCTTTTCACTTGATCCATGTTGTGATCTATGTATTGTTGATCTCCATTGTTGATGATGTTTTAATCTCAACTGTTGGATGTAAAAGTGAGTTAGGATTTATGTCTCTCTCAAACTATTTAAGAGAGGTGACCCCCCCATTGTAATTCATGAGCTTTGGCATCGGAATTTGAATAAAGAGATTTTTGTCTGGGATTACTCTTCTATGTATCTTGTAAATTATTTGATGATCTAATGACTGCATTGCTACTCTTCTACATTGAGTTTTGTTCGGGATCCATCTTGCATATTTTCCTTTGCCCATTTCATCCGCAGGTTGAAGGAGGCGCGTTAGAGAGAGAGAGGGCGTTTTTGTGGGGGAACTCACCATCGTCCCGACTCTAGGGTGTCCGAATCAGGGAGTATTTCTATCTTGATGATTTCTTACTTCCTATCTTTTCTTTATTCTGCAGATCTCATTCGTTTGCCTTATCATTTGCTTTTCACTGATTTGGTAGGTTGAAGGAGGCGCTAGGGTGACTGATTGTGGCTCAACTACATCAAGATCTTCTCCAAAAAGGCTCATTTGAATGGGAAAGTGGCATTCTTCATCATTTCTAAAGTCATGTACAAAATCTAGGTACGTCTCGCAGGTAATTTCTCCTTTTATTTTCTGCATGCATTGCCTATCACTTCCATTATTATAAAACCCTCGTTTCTTAGATTTGCAAGTTCTGGTTTGCGATGAGATATAAAACTTAAAACCCACTTTGGAATAAACATAAAACCCCTAAGTTTAAATTTTCATCACAATCAGACTCCATTTGCCCATCCTAAGCATTGGCTTGCTACTAAGAGAAAAACACCCTCCTTGGGAGAAGTGGGTGTTTCCAAAACCGTAAGCTGGGTATTGTTGGTTTTTTCTTTCATTTTCCTAATCCTACATCTAACAACCATTTTGAGTGTCCAATTTCATTAAATTTCAATGTTTTGCCCTAGATCCCAATTTTCTGCATAAAACCCTAGGGTAAAATTGGGGCTTTTCACTTGGATACTTGGAATCTCTTGGTAATTGAACTAAACTCTAATTAAACATTCTACTGAGAGATCCCACCAAGTTTCCCTCGATCATCTATTCATTTTCCTTGTTTTAGGGTTTCTTGGTCATAGGGATGCCCCTTGGGCTCTCTGTTTTCACTAGGTCTAAAGTGCCGGTATCCTTAACTGGTGTGACATCTGAGTTCTTTCGGAAGTCTTGGATATTGTAGGTCGCGACTTTAGTTTCCTTTCCTCTGCTGTCCTGAATATGATCACCTCACGGGGAAACTACAAGATTCGTGATAACAACTCCTTAAGCATGGAAGCAAATTATCAATGGGAACAATGGACACAGGGTCGGATTTTCTTATTTCTTTATCAGAAATAATGCTTAGCATCCCAAAGTGTACCCAAACATGTGCAAATAATAATCTTGTGGCTTCTGTTCCTTGATATACTTCTTACATGGCATTGAGATGCGCATCTTACTAAATATGTCAATTACCACAAAAAGGTAGTCATGCCCTTGTCTTGTTTTGAGCAAACCTCTGACAAAGTCCGTGGGTAAACCCCATGGCCTTGTAGGTCTTGGAAATGCATTGTATAGTCATTGCTTCCTATTGATGGGTTTGCTACTACATCAAAGTATGCTTCTTGCATTTTGGGCCAATAAACATACCTTTGCAAGTTGGATATTGTTTTTCCTAGACCAAAATGACCTGCAACTTTGGAGGTACGTACCTTTTTTCTAAGTTGTATCCTTTCTTCTCTAGACACACAACTCCCTCAATGTGTAGAGTAACCCATCTTGGCGATGGTAGTTAGCTAGGCCTTGCTATCTCTTTTTTCATGATCCTTTTGACCTTGCAACTACTGAAATATTTCGTCGAAGTCCTCATCATTAGTGTTTCCTCTGTATATGATTTGCGAGTGAAAGTCTCCATGTGCATAAGAATGACCAAAGCTGTAATTTTAGCTATTGGTGGTCTTCATATCATATCTGCCAACTTGTTCATACCACCCTTTTGTATTCAATGATTAGATGAAATCGTTGCAAAAGTCCCATCCATTTAAAGTGCTTAGCTTGCTAAAGCTTATTGTATTGCAAAGGATGATTATTAATATGGATGGTCTCCATCCCCAATAAATAGTGCTTCCACTACTCAACAACTTGTAGTGAGCATGGAGCTCCTTGCCATATGTTGGGTTGTTTAGGATTGCTCCATGACGTTAAATTTTTCTAACCCCAACTCCTAGATAATTATTTCCTAGTGATTTCTATGTCTCAACAATTAAATTGTAGCTCACTGAAAATTATATTGGCTTGAATTTATTAACAGAAATTAATAGCAGAAGCAAAATAGAAACAAATCTCATTTAACACATGCACAAGAAAATTCTCTGCCCTTCAATTATGCTTGTCATTAAGATAATATCCAAGCATACCAAGGCTCCCTTACTGGGAAAATGGCCCAATGAAGAAAAGACAATCAACAACAAACCTGGCAAATCTGCCCTCTCAAGAAAATCTTCAGCCTGTACATCTTCCCCAGAAAAAGCCCTTGCACTTGTTCATGCTTTGTACGACCTTTGTACAACCTATACGTTGTGTACGACTTTACTGTACGACCTTCTGTACAGTCTGTACAACCCTATCTGCTGTATGTCCTATTGTATGGCTTGCTGTACGACGATCTGTTGTTTGTTGTATGACGATTTTGCTGAGCTGTAGATTGTCTGCGGACTGTTATATGTCCTTGTACGACCTTGTTGGGCTGTACGGTCTACTGTACGACTTGATTTGCACCTAGTTGAGCCTCTTCCTGTTGGTACAACCCACCTGCAAAGGATTCGTGACGACTGTCCTCTTCTCCCTGCCAAATTTGGAAAATGAAAGTTCTTCTTCAATCTCTGAAATGAGTCACTTACTCAATGCTTGTGCGATGCATTGTGTCTTCTCCTCTCACCTTGGCTACTTTTTATAATCTTGAGATGAGCCAAAACCCTAACCTCCTAAGTGATCAATGGTTGAGATTATATCTCCCCTTCACTTGAGATCAATGACTAAGATGCAATTAACTTAAATCACTAATGCCAAAAAATTAGGCACTTTCTTAAATTAACCTCAATAAATTCTAAAATGACATTCACTTTAGTAATTAAATTATTAAAGTGAATTTCCAAAGTTTTGAGAGGTATTAATGACGATTTCCACATGTTAGACACAAACCAATATGGAAATACCTGTCTGAGCTACAAACTTCAACACTCCCTCTTAGCTTGGAAGGTATTTTGCACCACTCCAAGTTTGTTTCTGAAGAAAACAAACTTCCCTTTAATCAAGGGTTTGGTCAAAATGTTTGTAACCTACTCATTTGTGTAAACATATTGGAGCTTGACTGCTCCCTTCTAGATCCTGTCTCGGATGAAGTGATATTTGATCTCAATATGCTTGGACTTGTCATGGAATACTGGATTCTCAGAGAGTTTGATACAACTTTGATCATCATAGTATATCACCATGTTGTCCAACTCCTGATCAAATAATTTCTAAGCATTTTGCAAAGCCATGTAGCTTCACAGCTAGCCATACTCGTTGCCATATAGTCTGCCTCTACTGAACTGAGTGCTACGGAGGTCTGCTTCTTGCTGAATTATGGAATTATTGTTGATTCCAAGCTGAAGTAGCACCTTGTGGTACTCTTTCAATCTGTTGCACTCCTTGCCCAATCTGAGTCTAAATATCCCTATAGCCTCACTCCATCACCTCTAAGATACCTCAATTCATACTCCACCATGCCTCTCAAATACCTAAACACATGCTTCGCTACTACCCAATCCACTTGCCTCGACTACACCAAGAACTAACTCAAGGTGTTCATGGAAAAACTGTATCTGGCCTAGTGTTGACAAAATACATTAAGGATCCTATCAATTGTTTGTATAACTTAGGATCCACCTACTCTGGATTTGAAATGACAACTTTCTTTAGATTGGTAACCATAGGTGTAGCCATCGTTCTACAGTCCTCCATCCCGAATCTCTTTAGGATCTCCACTGTGTACTTCCCTTGACCAAGGAAAATCTCACTCGATCTCTGCCGTATCTCTAACCCCAAGAAATAATGCATCAAGCCAATATCCTTTATATCTTGAAATTTATAGCTAAATTTGTCTTGCACCCTGCTATAAGCCCCTCTGCACCTGTGAGAAACAAATCATCTTGTTGAAATATTGTAACTTCAAAGGATATTTTAAATGTATTTTATTGATGTAACCCAAGGGAGATGCTATTATTCCTTCGACGGGGTGTTACTATTGTATTTGGTCATCATAGAGTCATGAGGTAAAGGCTCCATTGTAAGTCGAGTCATTAGTACCCTAATGAATAGTATAATATATAGTTTTGAGTCTTTCTAGGTGAAGTCGGCCCAGACAGTTTAATGGGGCCGACTTGATTAGGGTAAAAGTCAGTTGGCTCAATGTGTATAAATAGAGGAGTTGTGGTTCTTATTTGGATACAGACTCACTCACTTGAGTAGCGCATAGGAGAGAGAGAGAGATAATAGAAGGAGGAGAACACCTGTTTCTGGGGTTGTCTTTTATACATCTTATACAGAGGAGGTTTTGCTGGGTTTTCTTCCCCTTGAGGGTTTCCCAGGATAAATACTGTGTGTATCTTGTGATTGTGTTTCTATCAATGATTCTGGATATGTTGCTGCTAGGATATTTGAATTGAACACTAATGAATCTAGTCTGGCATATGAAATATTAACATGGTATCAGAGCTAACCTGATTAGAGCAACTTTCATAAGGTGAAATTCTCTCCCCTCCCTCTCCGGAAGAAATTAGGGTTTCTGTAAAAGTTGGAGCTTTGAAGATCTGCTTGCATAGAAAGTTGCACCTCCCTGGAGCGCATCTATTAAGCCCTAGATCAAAGTTTTTGGGTGGTTGGATCTCCGGGAAAGCTAAACCCTAGTTTGGCAGTGAACAAAAAAATTGCAGTGAAACATAACCATAATTTCTGTAGTGTTGCAACCTCGCAAGTAGGATTTGAAGACTGAAGATTTGGGATCTCCAGAAAGCAATTGGATCAACCAACTCGCCTCCCTCAAGCGCATCTGCTGGTAAGGTTAGCCTCCTATTTTGATAAATTTCATTTTTTAGTGACCTATTGGACAAGATGGCCCCAAGCACTAAGCTTGAGGACAAATTGGAAGGCCTAGAAAACTTCGTGGCTTTGAAGTATAGGATTGGTCTCATTCTGAAAGAGAATGGCCTTGAGAAGTACATCAAGGATGAGATTGCAGAACCTGAAGAAGATGAAGCTAAGGAGAAGCATGAACTAGACCTAATCAAGGCAATGAGGATCATTCCTGATTCTATTAAGGATCACTTGATCCCTCAAGTGTCATCTAAGAAGACACCTAAGCAAATGTATGATGCACTTTCCAGGATGTATGAGGGAAGGAACATCAACAGAAAGATGAATCTGAGAGCTCAACTGAAGGGCACCAAGATGAGAAAAGGAGAATCTATTCAAGGTTACTTCACAAGGGTCTCCTAGTTCAAAGAGAAACTAAATGCTATTGGAGACACCCTTGATGAGGATGAACTAGTTATGACTACTCTCGATGGTCTCGCTAGACCTTGAGACTCATTCATTCAGGCTCTGTGTGCCAGAAAAGAAAATATGAAGTTTGACATAGTATGGGAAGATTGCATACAAGAGGAAGCTATAGTAGCCAATAGAGAAGCTCTCCTCAGAGAAGATGATCAGGCTCTAGATACCCATACTAAAGGAGGAAAACAATCAAACGTTAAGAAGAGTAATCATAAGCCTTCAAAGAATAAATTCCAGAAGAAGAAGGATTACTCAAAGTATCAATGCTACAACTGTCATAAGATAGGACATCTTGCTAGAGAATGTCCATCACCAAAGAAGAAGAAGAACAACAAAAGACATCATGCTCATCTAGTAGAAGATGAGGATGAAGAAAGACCTCGAAAGAAAACTAGAGGTGAAGATGTAGAAGAATACGTGTTATTCTCTGCACTCTCTGGGTCTGTAACACCTGGAGAAGACACATGGCTTATTGATAGTGGTGTCTCTAAGCACACGACAAGGAAGAAGAAAACTCTGTCAAGACTTGAAGAGAAGAACTCTCCCCAAAAGGTATCATTGGGAGATGACTATCAATATCCCATCAAAGGTATTGGTGAATCAAGCTACAAGCTTGACTCCGGGACTTCCATGAAGATGAAGGAGGTACTGTATGTACCAGGTTTGAAAAAGAACCTACTTTCCATCTCTGCTCTAGATAAAAAAGGATATAGAGTTGCTTTTATAGATGGACAAGTACTTATGTGGTCCAAAGGAAAGACACTTGAAGATGCTGTAGTCATTTGAGAAGAAGGAGGATTGTACAAACTCAAAGGACATCCAAAGACAACTCTTGTCCATGAGACTACCAGCTCAAGTGAACTGTGGCATAGGAGACTTACTCACATCTACTACAAAGCATTGCCCTATGTGAGCAAGGTGGTAACAGGGCTACCAGATCTGAAGATTAAACGTGAGGGAACTTGTAAGGGATGTGCAAAGGGAAAGAACATCAAGAATTCCTTTCCGAAAAGTGAAACTAAGACCAAAGGTACGTTGGAACTAATTTATTTTGATGTATGTGGTCCTATGCCCTCTATATTCTTGAGTAGATATGAGTACCATGTCACATTTATTGATGACTATTCAAGAAAGACTTGGATATACTTCTTAAAGAATAAGAGTGAAGCGTTCGGGAAATTCAAGGAATTCAAAGCCTTGATAGAGACCCACTCAGAAAAGAGAATTTAGACACTGAGATCAGCTAATGGTGGAGAATACACTTCAAAGGAATTTGAAGCACTCTGTAAGGAGGTAGGAATCAAGAGGGAACTAACCACTCTCTATAATCCCCAACAAAATGGTGTTGCAGAAAGAAAAAATAGAACTATCATGGAAGCAGTGAAGACCATGATTCATGACCAAGACCTCCCTATGCACCTATGGGATGAAGCAACAAGAACAACCGTATATGTGCAAAATAGATTATCTCAGAGTGCTATTGGATTCAAGATTCCTGAAGAGATGTATACCAGAAAGAAACCTGAAGTAGGCCATCTCAAGATATTTGGCTGCCCAATATATGTACATATTCCGAAAGAGAAGAGAACCAAACTGGATCCTTCTGGAAAGAAGGGAATATTTGTAGGATACTGTGAAGTCTCCAAAGCCTTCAGGAATCACTCCTCTCTTATTTATGCTGTTGGAATCACTCCTCTCTTATTTTCTTCTCATGCTCTTTCATTTTGCTCAAGTTTTGCTCAAGCCCTAGAGGCTTATGTTGTATCAAATCTTGCCCTAGTTGGGCTTAATACAAGTGATCTTTGGAGGAATTTTTGGTGGCTCCCTTCCACATTTCATGTGTCTTTGGATGAGGTAACTTGCTTTATATATATCTATTTGATTTGCATTTGTATTAGCCTAGATAGCTCTCCACAAAGTATTTTGTGGAGAGATTTGTAAGTAGAAGTATTTCTGCTTTCATTTGTGAGTTTTTTTTTTAGATTTATCAAAGTATTTTGGTAGATTTATTGGATGCTCACCTCTTGGCTTACATTTTGCATCTCTCATAAGTTTATTTGCAGGGATCTAGAACAAAGGAGCATCTTTCTCCATTGGTTATAATTTTGTTTTCCATTTTTGCACATTTGTTTATTAGGGTTTTAAAACTCAGTTTTTATCATTGTATAGTGATAAAAACCTTGGTTTTAAGGCCCTGACCCTTAGTATATTAGTTTAATACTTCAGATCTACTGTTTTAACATCATTTAGGTGGCTGGAAACTCATTTTCCAGCCCTCTAAACATCTCATTTTAAGCGTTTTTACACTCAGATTTTTGCCCTTTTTGGGGTTTTTTTTGGACTAATTTTTCTAACAAGTCTTCTTTAGTGTTTACTGTGATTTCCAACGAACATATCTCGCTGTTTTATTGTAGGTTTTGCACAGGAGGAAAGGAAGTGTTGCCGGTTTTAGTCCGGAGAAGTCTCAAGAACCATCCGGTTCAAAAGGGGGCCCAAACCCTCATTTCTCTCCACTTCTTTTGGTATTTCTAAACCCCAAAGAGAGATTCTCTTGGGGTATTCTCAAATCCTTTTTCAAAGGCTTTGTAAATCTATTGTAAGTAGATTAGAGGTAGAATAGCTTACTAGTTGTTAGTTTGTTTTTCTTGCAAGTATATCTAGATTTCCATTTTTACCCACCTTTCTCTTTTGAAGAGATTGTTGTGTGGTTAGCATAGTAGCTTTAGTTTAGTTTCAAGTTCTTTCATTTCATTTCAAGCATTTAGCTTTAGATTTACTCCTTGTTTCGTTTTTATTGCAAAGAGAGTAATATACAACCTTAAATCCACCGTGTATCCTCTGTCCCTTCCTGTTATCTCCCTTTAGGGAACTCAGGTCGGGTATGAAAAACATAAGGACTAAGGGGCTTAGGACTTACTTAGATAACTGTTAATTCTACTACAATCTTTTGCTTTCACAGTTTATTCACATTTACTTTCAAGGGCCAGGGTTCAAGCACCAGCACCTCCCATAAGGGATACTGCTAGGTTGACCCTGTTGATTGTCTTAAAATAAGCTTCGCACATTATCAACATGAACAGGATTTAAAATAAACCCCCTAAAATAAACCAACAGCTGTTTAGCCCCTCCTCCTCTACTTGGTCATCACTCTTCGGAGTATTCCGAGAAACGACGGGGGCTTGGATAAGCTCTTAGTAATAGGCATCCACCATATATTGTCTGTCGCTAACTAAAGACGGTGACCTCGGAGGCTAGAAGGGGTAGAAGACCGTGGGGGGTCTCTAGGTGTTTTTACGTCCATCTTGTTGAGCGTCGGGGCATTGGGGTTTGACCTGCGAGCTACAGGTGGACTTGTTTCCACTGTGTTGAGAGCCCATCACTCCCTCTTTGACTTGAAGGATACGAAGTTGGGGTAGTCACCCCACCGGATCTAAAACTTAATCCAAGACTTCAACTTTAATAAAATTTACCTAAAAGGAACCAAGAGACATTGCAAAACCTTCCACCAACATTTACTTATTGTTTTAGGTTCAAGTTGCCTTGTTGTTCAAGTTTTCCTTTTCCAAGCAATTTTCAATTACTTGCCTTGCTGTTCAAGGCTTTGTTTTATAAGCAATTTCACATTTCAGTTTATTGCAAGCACTTTCTTTCAAGCATCTAATCTCATTGGGTGGAATCTTTAAATCTATTGGGTAATAATCACACTGTTAATAACTTGTAGATATGGTATACACAATTTGATTCATTTTCTTCAAGCATTTTGAGTAATTGTTAATAGTTGTTCCATTTATTCGTCTATTTATAGGCATTTGATTTAACTGTGAAATATTGTTCATATTGTATAATCCTACCTATATTGTAATCTTGTTTAGTTTAGACATTACTTAAACTGTGGATTAATTAATCTAGATGTGCAGTTCATCTGAAAGTTGCATTTGTCTTGACTCCATTTCATTTATAGGCACTGGTTTGTTAATCTAAAGGGTTTGACTATCATTGAAAGTGAAATTTTGCATTTTGCATTGGCTGCTTGTTATCTCTTAGATAGTGCAAGAACTTAGCCTACACACCTTAATAAAGATCCCATTAACTAAATTGTTAATAAACTTAGGAACTTAGTATTCCGTAGGGACTACCCCCCTTGGCTCGGTTAGGATCTTGCCTAAGCGGAGGAGTTGTGGACTGTGGTGACAGTGGTCCCCAGCTCTCACTTGCCCCCAAGGACACACATAGCAGGTTATTGACTTCCTTGTATCATAAAGTGTGTATTAGGCGGCAACATCTTTGGCGTCGTTGTCAGGGACAAGTCATTTGTCCTTGGTCTGACTTAATTAATTAATTTTTGGTTTTTGGTTTTTGATTTCTTTAATTCTTTAAATTGTTAATAAGATTCTTTAATTAAATTTCAATAATTTGTTTACCCATATTAGAGCTATCCTTTTCTCCAAGTGGGGACTCCACTTCAAAATATAGTGAGGTATTCTACTCGGAGCCATTCAGGTGGTCTACTCAACTCCCTCACCGAGCCTGAAAGGATATATAGGAGGAGGTTAAATAGACTTGCTCCTCGTAGACTCCTTGCAAATCTTGGAGAAGAGGCTATCTCTGATATCCATTTATTGTTTTCCCAAAACAACCAACCCTCACCAATGGATGATCTATGCAATCCATGTGATTTCTCTAACATCGTTGGTTATCCTCATGCTTTGCCAGATAAAGCTATAGAAAAGTTACCTTCCTTTCAGGGTAATAATGCCATCAGTGCCAAGTCTCACATCACCAAATTCAACCAGTGCATTGCAAGTGGTGTAATTCTAGTAACTATGAGGATGTCAAGATGAGGCTGTTTGTTTTGTCTTTAGAGGATGATGCCATGGAATGGTTTGAAGAGCAGAATGACAATAAGTTCAAAACTCTCAAATAAATCTTTGAAGCCTTCAATGATAGATGGAGTGATACAAGGGATAGCCATTTCTTGTTGGCAGCCTTGCATACTAGCCACAAGCAAGAGAATGAAACCAAGGAAGAATTTAATAAAAGGCTTAATGACTTAGTAAAAAGTATCCCTGCAGACATCAAGCCCCAATAAGCATCTCTCTTGATTTATTACATCCAAGCATTTGAAGGAGAAATGAAATATCAGATAAGGGATAAGGAACCTACAAATCTTAAGGATGCATAAGATAAAGCCATCAAGATAGATAAAAGCATGCAAGCTGCCGGTAAATCTAATATTCCTGGGTTTTCAAGGGGTAGTTCTTCAAAGGTTAATGAGGTAAAAAAAATTAAGTTTGAAAACCAGGAAGCTCAAGGTGACTCCATAGATAAGCTCACCCAATTGATTAAACAAATGGAAGTGAAACATGCTAATCAGTTGGATGCCATGCAGGCAAACTAGACAACATTACAAAATAAGGCAGTTTCCTTGGAAAGAAATAGAGGAAATAATTTCCATCCAAACAAGCCAAATGATAGGTGGTAAAATCAAAGAAGGCCCCCACCTCAAGATCAAAGGCCCCCAAATCCTTTAGAGTCTACCAATATGACTGATCATCAAGCCATTGCATATTGTAGACCTTGTGGAGACTTTCATGAAGAAAATACTTGTCAAGTCTTTTTGCAAATCCTAAGTGAGAAAATGGCTGAAAAAATAGAAAATGAACAAGTAAATATGTGTGGGCAGAAGTATGACATTGGCATGTATGATTGGATGGATTTGGTAGAAAGTAGTCAAAGTGTTGAGTCAGTAAATGAAGTAGCAGAAGCAGCCTTCGGTCCTAAGCCTAGTGAGCAGCAAGTTTCAGATTTTTCTAGATATAGGGGCATGACTTACCAAATAAATGGTAAGAAAAGTCAGGATAGAGAAAGAACTCCAGCAAATGTCCCTAAGGTACCTCCTCCCCCTCCTAATTCAATTGCTCCTAATACAGAATTAAACATTGATTTAGGAGGTTGGTTAAGTAATGCTAAGATGTTGGTTCCTGTGGCAAAAATCATGAAGATACCTTCTCAAATAGGAAAGTTACTTAAAGCTATAGAAGAGCCTTCTCATGGTAATGTTGACAAAGCCATAGCCTATCAGGATGCACCTGTCATTTTACAAAGTACGGATAAAGGAAATGAAAAGAATCAGCCATTCTTCCTTTCATTGTTAGTTAACAATCATCTTCTTCATAATTGCATGCTAGATTTAGGAGCTAGCTCAAATGTCATGACTAGGAAAGTTATGGAACAGTTAAATTTGAGGATTTCAAGGCCTTACCATAACATTTGTGCTATGGATAGTAAGAAGATTGAAGTTTTTGGCTTGATTAAAGGTTTACAAGTACATTTAGCAGCATTTCCAGACATTCAGATTGAAATGGATATAGTAGTGATAGATGTCCCTGATGCATGGGGTATGTTACTCTCAAGAAAAACTGGAGTCTGAGGAAATATTCAAATGGACTTAACCTATGCCACCATCCCAACTCCTGAAGGAACTTACATAAGATTAAATAGAGAGTTGGAAATGAAGTACCATGTAGAAGACCCAAGAAACCCGAGTAATGAATTAAAGTATAAAACTAATGATTTTGGAAATTATGCTATCTTGGCTAACTCCTTGGAACCCATAGAAGAAACATCTGAAGAAGAAAGAGTTAAACAAGTTTGGCAAATGCATTTTGATGGGGTTTTTTCTAGACCTGGTAAGGGCACAGGCATAGTCATTGAATCTCCTTCTCAGAAGGAATTCAACTTTTCATATAGGCTGAAATTTAATGCCACTAATAATGTGGCTGAATATGAAGCTTTACTCCTTAGTTTAGAGTTGTGTAAAGACATAGGTATAAAAAGGTTAGAAGTCAAAGGTGATTCAGATTTGGTCATTTCACAAGTCAACAAACAGTTTGCATGCAAATCAGAAAGGTTTAAGAGGTATAGGGATGCAATTTTGGATATGATTCCATGTTTTGATCACATAGAATTTACTGCAATCCCTACAGAATCAAACGCTAAGGTAGATAGACTTGTAGTTGCTGCTTCTACCCTTCAAAGGTCACCAGAATTAGTTGATAAAGAAGTTAAAATGGAAGTTATTTTTAGGCCTTCAGTTCCTGATAATGTGGATCATTGGCAAGTCTTTGATGATGATAAGCAAGTGATTAAGTTCTTAACTAATGTAGAAGAGTTTGCTGGTTTTCACATTAGTGAAGAAGAAGAGGGATGTTATTATGCAGAAGACAATCATAACTTTAATCCCATTCCTAGAAAGCTGGTGTCTCTAGAAAAGGCATTTGATAGAGAAGATGGTCAAACCCAAGGAAGAATCAGGTACAAAACCTTGTGATTACCTTGAAGTAAACATAGGAACTAATGAAGAACCTAGAATGGTTAAAATTGGGAAAGGAACACCCAAGGAAGAAAGAGAACAAATCATTAATTTACTAAGGGAATATAGAGTTGTTCTAGCTTTCACATATGATGTACTCAAGGTCTATAGGGAGGATGTAATTCAACATACTATCCCACTTAAGGAAGAGACTAAGCCCTTTAGACAGAAACTTAGGCAAATAAATCCTAAGTTGGCCCCCTTAGTACAACAAGAATTGCAAAAGATGTTAGCAACTGGAATTATAGCCCACACTAGACATTCTTCTTGGTGCTCAAACTTGGTGGTGGTTAGGAAGAAGACTGGTCAAATAAGGTTGGGTGTGGACTTCAGAAATCTAAATATTATGTGCAAAAGAGATAACTATCCCCTCCCTAAGATGGAAACTTTATTGCAAAGAGTAACAGGATCTGGTATGATTTCAATGGTGGATGGTTTTTTTGGTTATAACCAAGTCAGAGTCAAAGAAGAAGATAGGCATAAAACTACATTCACAACTCCATTGGGAACTTTTGAATATCTAAGGATGCCTTTTGGTTTGTCTAATGCTAGAGCTACTTTTCAAAGAGCTATGGATTATGCTTTCAGAGGTTTAATTGGAAAGATTATTGAAATTTATCAGGATGATTTAACAATTTTTTCTAAGGATGGGAAAAGTCACATAGGGCATTTAAAATAGGTTTTTGAAAGATGCAGAGAGTTTGGGATTTCATTAAATCCAGCTAAATCAGTTTTCGGGGTAACAAAGGGGAAGTTGTTGGGTCACATAATTTGTAAAGATGGTGTGAAAATAGATCTAGAAAAGATTGCAACCATTGCTAAGATCCCCTTGCCACACAATAAGAAGGTCCTTCAATCCTTCTTTGGAACAATTCATTTTCTTAGGAGATTTATTCCTAACCTAGCAGAAGTAACTAAGCCCTTGAATAGGTTGCTTAGAAATGATGTTAAATTTCAGTGGGATGAAACAAGTAAAAGGGCCTTCCAGCAAATAAAAGATGCATGTGCCCAAGCTCCTGTTTTGATAAGTCCAAATTATTCTAAAGACTTCTACATTTTTCCTTTGCGTCTGAAGACACCCTTGCTGGTGTTTTGCTACAGAAAAATGACCAAGGCCAAGAACAGCCCATAGCATACATGAGTAAAATTTTAAAAGATTCAGAATTAAAATATCACATAGTAGAAAAGCAAGCATATGCTTTGGTAAAATCCCTTAAGCATTTCAGAATATTTATTGGGTATGCTCAGCAATTAAAGATGTGTTGACTCAAGAAGAAGGTCTAGGTCCAAGAGGTAGGTGGGTGGCTAAAATTCAAGAATATGACTTAGAAATTAAACCCACAAAGTTGATCAAAGGACAAGGTCTGGCTAAAATGTTGGCAGAAAGTAATGAGAAGGCTTTAGGTTTGGTTGATCAAGATATGGTGTGCCTGATTAATGTTCCAGAGTCATCCCCAAATTTGTTAAATCTTGAGCAGGTTGAATGGTATTCAGATATTATATTTTATCTTAAGAATCTCACATGCCCAAGTCACCTTGTTGGTCATAAAAGAAGAGCCTTAAGGCTTAAAGCGTCCAAGTATGTCATGATTAAAGATGGTTTAGGATGGAGGAATCCAGATGGTACTATCCTTAGATGTGTGGATGAAGTTGAAGCTAAGAAACTAGTGGATGATTTTCATGGTGGATTTTGTGGTGGTCATTTTGCTGTTAGAACTACTACTCATAAAATTCTTAGAGCAGGTTACTATTGGCCCGCCATCTTTTCAGATGTGCATCAGTTTGTAAGAAAATGTGAACCTTGTCAATTGTTCACTGGAAAAGAAAAGTTAGCTGCCCTTCCCCTTCAGCCAGTTGTTGTAGAGGCGCCTTTTCAGCAATGGGGTTTAGACTTCATAGGGAAGTTTAAAGATAATTCAAGTAATGGTTTTTCATGGATTATAACAGCTATAGATTACTTCACTAAATGGGTAGAGGCCATTCCCACTAAATCAGCAACTGAAAAGGTAGTCATGGATTTTCTTGAAGATAGGATAATAACTAGATTTGGAGTGCCTTCAAAGATAGTAATGGATAATGCCAAAGCTCTCTGTTCAACCGAAATGTCTGCATTTTCTTTAAAGTATGGCATTGTCTTATCTCATGCATCAGATTATTATCCTCTAGGAAATGGTCAAGCAGAATCTAGTAATAAAAATTTGATGACCATAGTCAAGAAAATAGTGGGGAAAACAAAAGGTCTTGAGATAGTAGAATAAATTATGCTTTATGGGTTGATAGAATAACTAAGAAAGCATCTACAGGCAAGAGTCCTTTTGAGTTAGTCTATGGATTAGAGGCGCAACTACCAGTTCACCTTACTCTTCCAGTGTATCAGTTGCTTCAGGGGGTTGACTTAGAGGAAACTGCACTTCAAAACAGAATTAATCAGATTGTAGAATTGGATGAAATAAGAAGAAAAGCTTATGACCAAAACTTTAGAAGTCAGGAAAAGACAAAGAAAACCTTTGACAAATCAGCTAGACAAAGAGACTTCAAAGTGGGGGATACAGTTGTGTTGTGGGACAAAGGCAGAGAAAAACCAGGGAAACATGGGAAGTTTGACAGCCTATGGTTAGGCCCTTATGTGATCAGATCAGTAGCAGGACCAAACTCCTTCCACCTTGATCGCTTGAATGGTGAGCCATTGAACATTCCAAGGAATGGTCAACAACTCAAATTTTTCTACACATAGAGTCAACATGGTGTCCAAAGGGACACCCTTCTGTAACGTATCTCTAACCCTTTTCCTTGCATTCTTTAAAGTTTTGTATTATTTCATTCACTTATTTTTTATGCATATCTGTATGATTAGTTGTATAGTCATTTCATTTATTTGTTTATTGTTTATTTATTGGTTGTGCTTGAGGTCTTATGTTGGTTATTGGTGAGAATCTGTGGTTGCAGGTTCTGGAGTTCTCGTATGCTCTCCAATGATCGAACACATGTCCCCAAATTGGAGCCAAATGTTGCCTACCTATTTCAACTATTGGCATATCTGGTATTCATATATTATTTTTTATTTGGTATTTAGATATTAATCATGAAAATCATCCCCTAGTTTCTTAGCTTCAACTTCATCCACACATCTAAGAATAATACCATCTGGATTCCTCCATCCTAAATCATCTTTAATCATGACATACTTGGACGCTTTAAGCCTTAAGGCGCTTCTTTTATGACCAACAAGGTGACTTGGGCATGTGAGATTCTTAAGATAAAAAATAATATTTGGTATTTAGATATTATTTTTTATCTTAAGAATCTCACATGCCCAAGTCACCTTGTTGGTCATCTCTTAGATAGTGCAAGAACTTAGCCTACACACCTTAATAAAGATCCCATTAATTAAATTGTTAATAAACTTAGGAACTTAGTATTTCGTAGGGACTACCCCCCTTGGCTCTGTTAGGATCTTGTCTAAACGGAGGAGTTGTGGACTGTGGTGATAGTGGTCCCCAGCTCTCACTTGCCCCCAAGGACACACATAGCAGGTTATTGACTTCCCTGTGTCATAAAGTGTGTATTAGGCGGCAATAGGCCCACAACAAACCAAAGAAATGCACAAAGAAAAGAAGCTAATACCGGTTACCTCATAAACCATGCAATATTCATCCACGCACATCGATGCTCGACAAAAGAGATTTGCCTCCAAAGCCTTCTATTATTCTATAAAATACTACAAGATTGCAAGTATACAACTCAACAGCCTTTTGGTCCTCTTTGACCATGCCAAATGAGAGAGCAAAGCTTAGTTTAATTAACCAAAGAGAAGAGTGGGAGGGGGAACCACCACCTGAGTTGAAGTCGAGTAAGCTTGAGTTATCAAAGGGATTTGTTGGAGCTTATTGGGATGAAAAGGTGCCACCTTTCCATGATGGATGCGCCCTCTACCTTGAGATCTTCACGCCCCATGGAAAATTGCCACATGCACAAATCGTTAACCAAATGAAGGTTCACATCTCATAACCATGGAGTGACTTGTGCATGAGCTTGAGTTTCATGAGATGAATGTGGGAGTTGTTCATCGTGATCAAATGTGGAGGGGCCACATCTCATGCGATCCCATTCCAAATCATACCAACCCACTTACCATATACCACATATGCCACACGTGAAACAAATGAATGAAGGCACACTCCTTTTTTGATATACATTCGCCACTCTTCAAGCCAACTCCAAATCATATGCTTTAAGCTTAAGTTTAATTCGCCCTTCTCTTAGGAAAGATTGCCACCCTTTCCACGCCATTCCATTAAGACTTTGTTGACTTTCTCACTTTGTCCTTTATGTCATTTTGAGTCATTTTAGCATTAATTTGTCATTTTGTCGCATCTTTAAGAAAAAATGCTTTATGGGATGATTTGGTTTCCTGAAACACAGGAAAAGTGGGTCCTAGGGTGAAGAGGATGCTCTAAGTGTGAAAATGAGCATCCCCATGCCAAAATCGAACTCCGAACCACACTTTTATTACAATTTGAATTTTTCCATTTAAACCATTAAAAATGACATAATTTTGCGGGAAAAATTACATTTCTCGGAATTGAAAAAAATTTAGGGGGATCTAAAACATGTCCATACGACTCAATACTGATGCCTAGCATGCTTATATACATTGACATGTGAACTTTAATAACCTCCTAAGGTCTAACCACCAAGACGACCATTCTAGCTTTGGAGGAGCGGTGAAAAACTCGAAAATTATACATCGCTTATTCAACATTGCATAATTGACAAGGGAAAAACACCTTGGAATGATCGGATTGACGTCTAAGTCTTAGGAAGCCAAGTCATTTACAAAACGTTTGCCATGCTAGTACATTTATTACAATTCCCCCAAGGGGTATAAACATGTGGTACAAAAAATAAAAGGGCCAAGAAGGCCTGATGGATTTCTGAACTCTGATATGACCAAGTGTGCTGAATCAGTCTTTGCCGGCTTGCCTGAAAGTCCAACTAGGTGCAACTTAGTTGGTAACAATATGTATGTTTTCATGTGCCATGCATAACACTCTGCTGCATACCATATTCTGTTTCACTCAAGCCTACATGTTTTTTTATTTTTTTCAATAAACAAGCAACAATCTAATCTACATAAATTGATGGATACACAAGATTAACCTAAGCATTATGCTAATATCCAAATCGTAATTTTGAAGTAGTGATTCATTCTACCATCGCCTTGTAATATCGCGCATGATCAAGTGGAAATATTCTGCCCCATTTTAACTTTGTGTTTTGATATCTATTTACACCTTCAAATCGCCACATTGCCACTTGAATTTGTTATGATTTAATGTGCTCTCTGATAGTATTGATCTTCAACACATTCCCTCACTTTCTCATACTTTGAATTTTCCCATATTGATAATTTGATACCATATTTCCATGTTGTCATAACTATTCCATCAACAAGAAAACGTAGTATTTGTGCTTTGAAGTGTTTGTCATGTTTCAATGTGTTATAAAATAAATAAAACCTCCTTCATTACACAAACCCTCATTCATTCTAATTATTCTATATAGACAAATCATTGCTCCCTTCAACCATGACCTCATTTATGTATGCGTAAAGATTGATTGTAGAAATAAAACACTTCCACGTCATGATACTGCTTATTCTTGAAAGACCCCTAATCCTTGAATGATTATTACTTGTGGCATATGATCTATAGAGAGCAATTTAAACCATCCTCCATTTCACATAAACATGCTTCTTCTATAATTGTTTTCTGGTTAAATGATTCCTCCGTTTCGCCATAGGATGCATGCTCTTAGGATCCCTCTTGGGAAGCTCAGAGTAGGATCCCATAGACTTCGGGTGGAGACAGACCACCAGATCGATCGATCAGAGAGGATCTTCCAGCTATGTCATCTACAGGAAGTGGAAACCGAGTCACACTTTATTTTCATATGTCCTATTTACTACGAGATCAGAAGACGCTTCTACTGCTTGTTTACGGGGCCTCAAACTCTAGCCGCCTTCTTCAGATACACAGATTCGAGATGCTTAACACTTTATATTCAGGAGGCTCTCAAGCTTTGAGCACAGGTCCTCCTACCCCCCACCAGACCAGATACCACGTAGAGGATCACGACGTTCTTCAACGTGTTACCACCTTCCAGGGGCACCAAGAGATCTACCGACCTAGATACTGACCCAGTCCCAAGATCAGTTAAGATTGGTGGCTCTCGACCCACGAGATCTCAACGATAGCTTCGTACTAGACCTTCCTTCGAGAGGAGCACATGACCCTCCAGACCTCGCCTACAACACACCATAGGACGCCCTGCACCCACCAGCTCCTCTTCAGACCAACATACATTATTGCACTTCCCTTAGTTTTCCTCTTTCGGCCGCGGATGATAGGAACAGTGTTGAAAAATTCTCTGAAAAATTGCTGACTTTTTAAAAAGTCGCGATTTTTTCCCTAAGACGAAAAATCGGCTGGAAAAAATCACGACTTTTCAACTTTTCAAAAAGTCGCGACTTTTTGAAAATGGCAAGTCCCGACTTTTTTGAAAAAGTCCCGCTTTTTCCCGACTTTTTCCAAAAAGTCTCCATTTTTGCTAAAATGGCTAATTTTCCACAAATTTACCATTTTAGCCATTTTGTTGTATACTAACACCTTTCCTCTACCGTATAAATATTTTAAAACTTTGTTGTATTTGAAGATCAAACCATGCAAGGATAATCTATACAAAATATGTATCCGTTTATCAAAGATCACAATGGTAATTGAATTACTTTTTTCACTATTAGGGAAATTTTTTGAGCAAACATATTTTGAGTGATCATCATAGCACATTGTAGGAAAAAGAGAGCAACGTTTCAAGTGGTAGATGAGTTAGGGCTAAATGTGAGGCTCATGTCGGAAATTCAATTTGGGAGGAGTGAAAAATACATCTATGATTTATCACCAATACAAAACAAGAAATACGTTTAATGGCTGACAACCAAATCAATAAAATATACCTTTCAAAAATTAGGTTTAAGTCATAAGATGGAGGGACAAATAAAAGCGTTTATGAAAACCTTATATAAACCTAATCATTGGAGTAGGGAAAAATATGAAGTATGAATGGAAAACTTGGGAAGAGAGCATTGATATTAGATAGCTAGATGCTAGTTTTCCCCGGATACATTTATATATGTGATGTCATGTTATATTGGTTATCCACTTTTGAGTCCTTGATTGGACAACTATGATGTTTCATGATACAATATCGACTTTGATGTATCATTTTACATTTGGCATGACTACATGATGATGATATATATCAATGCTTTCTCTATATATATGTTCCAATGTGTTTATTTGATGTTATTGTTGCTTTAAATGTTTAAAATTCTGAAAAAAATGAATGTATTTTGTATTTTTTAATGTTTGCCGACTTTTGCCGATTTTTCCCCTTTTTTTGCCGATGTTGCCGAGAAGTTGTATTCGGGACCCTTGCCAACCTTTTGTTGATGTCGACTTTTTCAACATTGGTTAGGAGTACTAGGCCTTCCTCGATCGTCTTGGCTCCTGGATCCTGTCCACCTGAGCTTCTTCGCCCCTGTGTAGGGTGTTCAGACTGGGGTGAGAGTTCTCCCATGCCTCAACCTAGCTCGCTTTGTACACTTCTACTTCATTTCTATCTTACTTCTTGTATTGTATTTCTTTTAAGGGGGATCGTTTGGTCGTCCCGCATGCACGAACATCATTGTAACTGACAATCCCGTTGACCTACTTTGTGGTTATTAGTGGACATAAATAAAATTATCTATCTTATCTTATCTTATCTTCTACTTAAGCATCAGGAGAACCCGCTAACCTATTTAATTCCCATAGGTTCGAGCGAGTATTATGGAAAAAGGGAATTGAGTGAGGACTTGTAATACCAGGAGCAAAGCAGAGCATTTCTTCAGTATTATTAAGTCATCAGTATAGTAAAGAAAGCCTTATTTCTTCAGGCTTAAAGTCGACTAGCAATTAGAATTGCATGCATGCAAAAAGTAAAGTACAAACCCTAAAAGTGACATGCAAACCCTAAAAGTACACGCTAACCCTAAAAGCTATATAAGAAGGTTAGTTGAACCAAAAAGATCATCCATGATTATTATTATCTTTGAGTTTGGTTTTCGAGAGCAGCAGCAGCAAGAGCCGCGGCAACAAGTTGGGGTTGGGGACGAAAGTCTTCAGCTAGCAAGTGATTTCGACAGTGAAATCTATCTGCCCTAATCACTACCGGATAGATCACCCAAGTCTATCGTCAACTATTCATCATATTCATTCTTATTCAGAGATCCAACAGACAAAGAAAGATATTATTGTAGGTTCACGTTTTGCTGTTGGGAAAACAACTGGAAATACTCAGAACAATTCGCTGGGTCTCAGAATCTCAGTATTTTTCCCGCATGTCATCATCATTCTTCTTAGCAGGCTCACACCACTCTACTGGGTGATTATTAGTCCCTTATTTGCACATTCGGAGCAGTTAGCGACATAATCGTGGAAGAGGGAGGATGCCACCTATTCGAAGCATATCAATTCGCTAGGCCACTTGAGGGGATCAAAACTTGTGCATGCTTTCATCCTTATCTCTCCGGGGGACTCATACTACTACTCCTGGAAAGTCTCAGCAACTTCGACCACCTATTGCATAAAAAACGTGAAGGAGAGCACTAAAGTGGGACGTTTTCCTAGACTGGGCGTCAACTCCTGAAGATCAACACGTTTTCGTGCCATGCCTCCTATATACTGAAGGAATATCAACCCTATAATTATTGGTATGTGTCAATACTCTTACTGAAAGCTTATTTCCTATTATTTCTCCAGATCTGCTATAATTTAGGGCTTTTTAGCACGACAATATTTTGCATGCAAATTTTATCATATCTCCAACACACTTGGAAAGCATAAACCACAAACATATTATCAAAACAAGGGTAGAATATCAGTTGGGATATTACATGTTCTTCAAAAGCATTATCATTTATATGAAGTCTATCTATCAGAAAAAGAAAATATTCCTTCTATTCTCATATTCTATTCCATTCATTCATCATAAGTGTTTGTCGTGCAGATTCTTGAATCTTAAGTGCATTTGTAATTTTAAAGTTCATAGTTTAGAGCGCATTTATTTTCCTTCTTATATTCCATTGCCTTTTGATTTATGGTTTCTTTGTATTTGGGTGTACAAATTTGGAGAGTAATTCCTGAGTTGAAAGTTTGATTTTGTTTTATTTCTGAATGTGATTGTATTTCTAGATAATTTTGTTTACATTGCTTGATATTGGCCTTGGCATTCGCATAGAAAAGAGAACTCTTAGGTTGATTTCCCACAACTTCATTAAACGCATGCGTGTGTTTTCCTTTAAATTTGAGATAGATAGGTTTAGTATATTTTAGTTGAGTGATTGATGCATTTCTTTGAATAGTTTAGTTGTCTTTATTTTCAGTTTGGATTTTTGAAGTAGTTGACATCCTTAGGATAGGATAGGTTCTATAGTCCTACATTTCCTGTGCCAACACCTTGAAGCTTACGAGCCCCAGTTGACAATTTAATGTTGAAGTATTAGTGCATATATTTTAACCGACACTTATCAAACCCTAGACAGCTAGATGGTGGTGACTCTCTTTTTGAATGCAGGCTTCCTTTCCTCTGATTCGTCGGACCCACACTTCCACACTTCTTTGCGGACACCCTTGACTTGACAATGGTATCCAATATCTAACTAATCAATGTCCCACTCTAACAGAAATTGATTTCTCCTCAACTTGGATTTGGCTTCTTTGACTTATAAATGACTTGCCCTTTTTATCTTCTGTCCAATGGCTTGTCTGTGATTGCAGTTCCTCGTTGTCTTCTCTGATCACAACAGTCACTTGGTTTTTTCACCCGCTTCCTTAGCCTCTTCTCAATCTGGCTTTGATACCCTGTGAGATTTACACACAAGCATGGACAAGAGTACTCATAATGATGAGAAAGAGTGGATTCATACATATATTAGATGAGGCAATGTCTCATTACATAGTAGGAAGAGAAAAGTACAGTATGTAACTCCCAAATACCTAACTAATAATCATTACATTAATTACTATATCGAATGCTTCATTATGACATCATTTTATTAGTGATACTTTATTATTCCTCTACGTCTAAGTTCTATATATCACCATTATCTCCAACAATTTCACACATCTTGTACTCCTTATATTTAATTAACACTTTTTTGTTTTTTTTGATTTAACAATAACAAAAATGCTACGAAATTGGAAGTGAACATTGAATATTATGATTTATCATATTTGTCTCTTACTTTTGGAATTGTAAACTCCAGGATGCCTACCATTGTATGAAAGATCTTTAGGTGTCCATTAAAGAACAAAATCTCCGGTCTCCACTACAGCCCCAAAATATGTCATGGCTAGACATTTTTTGCTTGCCCCATTTTCTGTCTTTCTTATCCACCTTGAATTTTGGATATTGTTTCTAATGGAGGCTTCATGGAGAAAATTTACACGTTCAACTTATCGCAGGATCTATAGCCTTTTATTTCTCCTACATCACCATGCCTTATTATGGCTTTATACATGTTTATGAGGATGTCACACCGCTTGTATCTTTCTTTCTTTATTTTACTCTAATATGTTTAGATCTGGCATTGTCTAGGAGTTGCATTTGCACTCCCACTTTGTATTCATCCTGTTTGCATGTTTTTAGTCTCGTTGACCTACTTTTGTGGTCATTCATTGGACATTGATAAAATTATCTTATCTTATCTCATCTTTATCTCAGCTTAGTGGCTTGAACTTTGAATTATTGATGCATGCTTGCCTGGACTACTGTGCTGATAATGGATCTTTTCAATGATATGATAGAGAGCAAACGGATTGGGTTTGCAAGCTGTGAGAAAAGACTACTGCTGGGTGACTCTAAAGTTTCCACTTGACACAGTACCCAAGTGGGTATGTTTTTGAGATCTCTTAAGAGTGCTCTCTGTAGAAGACATTTAATTTGTATTTATAATTTTTTTGACAAGATAATTCATGGTAACTCTCTTTAGTACAAAGCGCCATTTTGTAAAGGTCTCTTTCCTGCTGGTCATTCATGATGTTGTATATACCAAAATATTGCCAGAAAGATCCAAATACTGGAGAGTTGGAGGGCTTATCGTTCAACTTCAACCTTTGTGAAGCCTTAAGTACATGGGAGCAGGCAAGCTGTCCTAGCCTCTAAGTTTCAATGTTTTTTTGATTTTTTGACTTCTTCACAGAAATAAATAGGTGGGATGATTATTTTCCATGCTGTCTTTGGGTAAACATTATGGCTAAATACTTGCATCTACAAGTTCTTTAAGATTATATTATTGATCTGCACGATGGTTGAAGTGTCCAGGTGCGCAATAGTAGCACAATACTCACACGAGAGTACATTGATGCATTGTCACATGGATGGGAGGAATATGCATGGCGGAGAATTAACAAAGGGACTCTGCTGTAAGGACTCGGTTCATAAGCTGTTGATTGTAAGGGATTTCCCTCAGATCTTCAAGTTAAAATAAATGTACAGTATTAATGGTCTCGTTTACCTCTGTTTGCTCAATGACCCTTATTTCCTGTAATGAATATTATATAACTTTCAAGCAATGTACATATGGATTTGTTTCACTTCCGTTCTGTAAGTTTGTAACAGCCCAATGAATAATTATAATTTTGTTATTTTCAGCCAGTTAACAAAGACATCAAATGTAATGTACTATCACTTTTGTTCAATGATGTACATAAAAAGTGTGCCCTGTGCAAAACTATAGCAGAGACAAGATGCACATTTTGGTCGAATCGTAATGCAAATAGATTCAGTAAATATATAGGACATCTTCAAGAGCATGATTTGGCTGTAGATCAAAACTTCCGAGATGCCTTCTCCTTGGGTGTTGTTATCAGTTGAAATTGTCCTTTGAGTAATCAATCTCAAAGGGTTCTGAATGAACAAATCAGGGAAGGTGCCTTTGTCACCAACATAAACTCTCTTGTTTTAGAGTTAGTGCTTTCCAACTCTAGTGGGGTATTCCTAGATTGTCCTGCTGATTGAATCTTTAGAGATCTGCAATTAAACACTTCACATCGGCAAGTAAAATACACAGACCTGCAAATAAAGATTGCAGATCAGCGAACGTATTCTTGAAATCTGTGAACAAATCTTTGAAATCAAGTGCTGAAACTTGTAAAAATATATTTTGAATTGTGTGTATGACCAGTGCCAAGTCCTTGTGGGCGACGGAGAAGGTGGAATAGAAGAAAACCAGCAAGCACATTCGAAACTGAATCTTGCTGACTTGAAGAATCCTAAATCTGAATTGTTAGCTAGGAGAGCCATTAGATGTGAATTGAATTCTTAGAATCAAGCATCTTCTAAAACCAGACAGGTGCTCACCATAGCCACATATTTGTATGTTCTGACCTAAGCTAAGCTGTTGGGAGTGGGGGTGTTGTGAAAAGCGAAAATTTCAAAAGCTCCCGTGCAGCAGAGGTTTTGAGTCTTGACAGCTGATGCCTTGGGCTATTTGTTGGAGGCTGCTTGCCTTCATGGGCAAGTGCGGGATAGTATGCTCCTTGATGGTTCTGAGATGGTCAACAACCATTTTGCTGATGATTTGCTTCGATCTGTAAATGCTAAGAGGAGTTGAGTTAATGGTGCTTTTGCTTGTTTAGACACATGTTGTTTGGCATCAAGCACTGTAGACATTGACCACGAGAGTGATCTTTGGCTGTAGGGTTGGATTCTACTCTTGACTGGATTCGCTTGTCTTGGACTTATATTTGGCCCGAGGTGATGTTAGATATTTGGGTATTCCCTTTGGTGTGGATATTTCATCGGTTTTCATGTGGGATCAGTGTCTTCAACAATTGCAGAGGAAACTTCATGTTTAGCAGCTTAAGGACCTCCCTTTGGTTGGGAAACTGACTGTGGTTGGACAGATCCTGCAGGCATAGCATATTTATTATGTTTCCTGTTGGTTCCCTTGTAGGGCTTAGTTTTGAAGGTTTATTGGAGGGACAATATTATTATCATACCTGAATACACAAGGAAACATTGGATGCATGACCTCAGGATCCCCCTTGACTAGTTTAGACTCTAGAGTGTGCACCCATCTCTGGGTGGAAACAGATTGCCACATCCCATGTCCTGAGTGGACTTGCCAGCTATGGCACTTAAAGGAGATTGAATTAGAAAACCATCTATTATGAGTTTAGAATGAGATTTCATTGCCTTTACTAGGACTAGTGAGACTCCCTCTCCACCATCTTCCTTTATCTAGACTAGAGATGCTTGGCCCTTTTTGATCCAAGTGATCATTCAGGACTGCAACTGTCTCAAAAACATACCATAACTGTTGTTGCAAAATTTTGCAATCTTATGATTGCAAGGAAAATTGACTGCTTAAACTAGCAAAACTCAACGATCTACCCCCAAGTGTCACACAGGTAGGCCAATCTTTGTTTAGGTCTCCTAAATTCCCTAGGGGAAATCTAGATTAACCATGGAAGGTGACCCCAACTAAAATTTTTGGGTACTAACAAGGGGTTTTCCACATGTAATGTCCAAAGACACAACAAGGTGGCCTAGCTTTCTCAAGTACTAGTTTAATGATTTGTGATGACCAAGTGTCCTAGAAGGTTAAAGAGGTTTTGAATTGAAGCGCATCTAGTTGGAGGATTTGGAGGTCTAGAGGGTATGAAGGTCATTTCAAATCTCCAAAGATGGTCGGTGACAAGATTTTTGATGTTTGTAGCTCGGACGGGAACTTTTGCATAGGTTTTGTGTCAAACATGCATGAAGTTGTCCAAATCAAATCTATTTTGCAATTCATAGTATTTATAAAGTGAAAATCTTTTAATTAACTGTTGAGTCTAATAAAGTGCATTTTAATGCATTAGTGATTTAGGTTAAGTTGCACGAAACAGGGAAACGGGGGGAACGGGACCCCCCAAAATTTTGGAAATAGGGAAACGCGATATATATATATATATATATGAGCAAGAACATTTTTTATTTTAAAAAATAAATGTGAATTATAAATCATAAATCATACATGTTGACAAATCATTGCCTATATTGAGATCATATTCATCAATAACACCCTATGCCTCCCTCCTCTAGGCCTTTGTTGCTAACTCGAATTTTAAACTTGATCCTCCAAGGGCATTAGTCAACAGCTCACCACCCTACAATTTTGATGAAACTTCCTAATCCAATCGTTAAAACAAGGTAGAAAAAAATTCCCATGCTTAATAAGTGATTTTGTTTGAGTGAAGAGTATATTTTTATTAATGTCATAATATTTTGTTTGAGTGAAGAGTATATTTTTATTAATGTCATAACAGAGGAGTTCAACAATCAACACCACCAACATCAAGATACATATAGGGGTTGATCTGCTTGATTAAATGCCAATTCCATACCCTCGTACATGATAGAATTTGGTGGAAACTTTGCAATCCTAAAATCCTGAAAACTATTAAGTCTGCTGAATTTTGAATGGGATCGAAAATTCTACTTTTTGCATATGAAGTCCGATGAGGTTGGAACCACTCTCAAACATCCTAAAACAATTAATGGTAATGTTAAAAATTTTGAGTAAAAGGATGGAAAATAAAAGATAAGGAGAATGTCACTTTTACTTAATAATTTAAATTTAAGAATTTAACATTACCATTAATATCACCAAAACATACTGCTTCATGGAAACATTTTTTTTTGGAAACGTGATCTAATTGACTACAGCCGTATCGGAAACGTGTTTCCGTATAGACGAAACATGTTTCCATCTCGAAAACATGTTTCGTCTGTACGGAAACGCGTTTTCGGGCCATATGGTACGTGTTTCCGAGTTCCAAAACGGGGAAACGCTAGAAACGAGGTTGGGGCCCACATTTCCTGCAACATAGGATTTAGGCTAATCTCAACCGTATATCTCATTGTGAGATTAGAGTTTTCGTAGATTAGGGCTTCAGCTAACGTATAAAGGCAGGTCAAAGTAGAGGGTAAAGATACAATCATTCTTTGCTTGAAGACATGTTAGTTGGAAGATGAAGAAACTCAATAGAGGAGCATGTTGGACACAATGGCCATACTGAGAGGGGGGGTGAATTAGTGTGAGAGCAATTATAAAATTTTTACCTTCTTTTAATTAATCAGAGTATATCAATCATTATGTCATCAATTAATAATCAAATTCATCATGAGTCATAAGCACAATCATCACATCAAGAAATACAAGAATATTTGTAATTTGAATATTATTTATGGTAATGGAAGACCACAATTTTCTCGATTACAATTAGCACCAACTGATGAAAAGAGCACCAACTCTCATAATAGGACCTAGCTTGGTTTTCTTAGCTCGAACTAAGAAGAGGTTGGGGAGTCCAATCCTCAAGTACTCGATTCCACTTGCAAGCTTGATGCCAATCTCTGATTGTCATCAATCTGCTGCTCATCACTTAATCTGCTCATCGATGGTGCTGGTCATCTGCTCAATATTGCTGGTCTTCTGCTCATCACTCTCATCAACATTGCTGCAACACTCTTCTCAATCTCTGCTCAAGTATCTTTGCACATCAACCATCAATCACAGCTGGTCAATCTTCTCTGCTCAATACACTGCTACCCATCAACTTATGTTCATCAACATTGCTGGTTAAGTCTGCTCATCAACACTGCCAAGTGCCACTGTATTCTTTACTGCTGTGTACATCACTGTATACATGCATTATCATCATCCTTATACATAATCATCATCATCACTGTACATACTTCTCTGTATGTATATAGTTATACATGTTCATCTATCAAGGTGTTCATCAAATCATAGCATGGGAGATCATCATCATCACGGTCTGTATACATCAAGGTCTGAACATGCATATTGCATCATCCTATGGTTAATCATCATACAGTAAGTAAGCATTAAGACTGCATCATTATGTATTATCATTGGATATGCATTACTGTACTTAATTGTATATACACTACATACATTACCATATCATTATCAACATCATCAAGTGTCAATAAGTCTGCATCAACAAGTCTGCATACACCACTGTATGCATCATTGTATGTGAATTGTATACATCACTGTATATTACACAAACTACTGCTTACTGTTCATTGTCCCTCATCATGTCATTTATCATCATAGTCAACAACATCATATCAACATTCTTATACTGTGTATGTCATCATTTCATCATCAACCTCTGCTGACTGTGTGTATATCATAGTGCATGGTAAGGCATCATCACTTCATGGTATGCACCATCATCATCATACAGTGTATCATATCATCATAGGGTTTTTATCATAATTATCATCATAGGGTATATATCTGCTGCTTCAAATTACTGTATATACACTTGTCTTGTATGCATATCACTGTACATACACATACCTTGTCTACTGTACACACATACCTTGTCTAGACTAGAGGCTGATCAATGTAAGTGTGCTGCACATGTGGACTGTTAGGGCAAGTGCTGTAGATGTCTTCGGATGCCCAAAGAACAAAGCTTGAGACCTTGAATCTAGGTCAAAAACATAGGTCAAAACAGTGTGTGTACTGTAGAGGAGTCCCCAAGCAAAACAAAAAGGATCCGGACTGTGGAGACCCTTGACTGCTGCAAATTTCGGACTGCTGCTACAAAATTTCAGAGCTGCAAAAAACTTTACTGCTGGTCACCACCGATATCACTTGCTGCGATAAATTCAGAATGTTTGAAGGTTGAAGAAAGAGATGCTAAACTTCACTTTTTGCTGCAAATTTGGGACTGTGGAAACCCTCCACAGGCTAGGTCTGCAAAACTTGAACTGTGGAAACCCCAAACAAATGTAGAAGGCCTCCAACACTGCTGTTTAGGCACAAGAGAAACTCAGAGATCTTTGCTGCTAATGCTGGTAAGAAAACAAACAAATCAAACCCAAGAAAACTTCTCTTGCTGCAAGATTCAGGTCTGCAAAAAATATGTCTCTGTGGAATTCGGGTTACTCCTCTGGTGCTATCACTTCTCTTCCGAAATTTGCCTCAGTCCACTGTAGTCCACGAGATCAGAGCTACTTACAAAACACATATGCTAAAATGAAATCGTGAGGGCCTGTTTATATACATTTTCCCTCAAATTTTATGGAGCCGACTTGTATTAAAAACAATTTTTATTTATATTTATTTTGATTTGAATTCTTGCTGGGCTGACCTTCGAGGAGAATTAATTTAATAATTTTTTGTTTTCAACCCAAATTGACTGGGCCGACCTTGTCCTTTGAATGGACATACATTGTCAAGCATACCAACCTTGTCCACCTTTCTTTATGTTTTTGGAGTGTTGACCTGTTACCATATTATCTTTGATTACTTGTAGGTTCCATCATCATCCTTAAGCACGATATTATCTTCATACTTCGTCAAGGGCTCCATACAAAAGGCATCCAATCATAAACCCAACCAGCATGGGTTCCATCAATGTGCAAGAATTACACCAAGGGCATCATGGTCATCATGTCTTAGGGTTTGTAAGCCATTAAGTGTTATGTCCCCACGAGCAAGGGTGTCCTCCACATCATCAAGAACCAAGAGTGTAGCAAGGACCCCATCGCCATGTATGACCAAGGACCCCATCATCAAGGTGCCATGTCATCATCCACAATCACCCAAGTGTGTCAAGTGTCCAAGTGCTATCATGTGTGTGTGGGTACCTTCATCATGCAATCTAACCACATCAAGTGCAAGCAATGGGCTTCATGACCTTTGCAAGGCATCAGGGTCTTCATCAAGTCATCAATGAGCACATCATCACCTTTAAGGGGACAAGGATCATTAAGCCATCAAATGTGGGTCCAAGGGCTTCTTCAACCACCTCAGTCACACAAAGAGACCTCCAAGGGTCAAGATGCATCATGACATCACCTGTGGGGGTGCCAAGCCTTCTCCTAGGGTACCATGACACCATCAGAGCATGAATGACCATAGAATGGGTCATTAATACTTCTCCAACCCATCTAGGGTTTTTCCATCATCTACAAGGGCTTCAACACCATCCCCAGGGTCTTCAACATCGCCAGCAAGGTCTTCAGCATTGTCAACAAGGTGGTGGCTCCAAGATCCAACCTTCAAAGCATAACCCATCTCTGTATGGGCTCCAAGGTACTAGAAGTGAGGGTAGTGAGATCATCCATACCTATGCACTGCAAGGGGACTTGGTGGCATCAATGACTACCTGTGGGGCCACTGCAAGTCCATGTTGGCATCAATGAAAATTTCATCAACAGAGTAGAGTTAGAGCGTCAGATAACCAATTAGATTTAAGTTCACAACCAGCAGTAACATGTGATCCGCATAGGTGTACGGATCTATACAACCATACATGTTTTCATACAATCGTATGGATAGGTTTGTACAACCGTACAGAAAAAAGTCCATACAGTCGTATGGATGATTGTACAATAGGTCGTAAGATTGCAGGCAAGTTTTTTGGTTTCAGGGGGCAATTTTTCTCAGTTTTGGTGGGTAGATTTCTCTTGTAAGTTTGTAGATTTGCTTTGCTTAAGTGTACCGTACAATTGCATGTCATTGGCAATTGTGGAGGTTTGCTTGTAGGCTTTGAAGGTATTAATGAAAAGTTGATTTGAAGGAGTACATGTGTATGTAGATTGTTTAATGCTCCCGTTGTTCATTTTCCTACTATGTGAATATTGCTATGCAAAGAATCATTTTTTGCAAATTAAAGTTTGTTTATTTGAGAACATAAGGATAGAATTCACCTAGGGTAAGGAAAATTTATATGGTATTGGAGCAACTCTGATTTAAAAGATTCGAAGAGTAGGAGTTTGTGTGTAGATTAGAGATGGCATCAACTAGCCTCAGGTTCGAGGATAGGTTGGATGGTGCCTCGAATTCCCTAGCATGGAAAGTTAGGGTATCTCTTCTATTAAAAGAGAATGACCTCTAGGATAATGTCAAGGATGTGGTAGCTTCACTGACAGATCCACAACTTCTGGAATCTCACAAGAAGAAAGAAGTGAAATCCAAGCGGATGATTATGGATGCTATAAAGGATCATTTGATCCCTCATTATCTAAGAAGAAGATGGCGAAAAATATGTTCGATGCTCTGGTTAGCCTTTATTGGTGCGAGAACATTAACAGGAAGATGATATTGCACAATAAGCTCAAATCCATGGAGGTGACTTGATCAAACATCGTCACTAGTTACTTGATGAAGGTCACGCAGATCTGTGACCAGTTTGCAGCAGTTGGGGAGAAATTTGAAGACAAAGAGTTGGTAAACATGGCATTGAAAGGTTTCCCGCCTCAATGGGAAACATTTGTCTAGGGTACTAGTGTCTGTTAGAACCGTCCCTTGTAGGAAAGACTGTGGGATCACTGTATCTAGTAGGAGACTCGGATGGAGTCAAAGGCCAGCAGACATGGAGGTGATAGTGACCATGCCCTCATTGGTTAGGAAAAGAAGGGCAAAGGTAAAGGACCTAGCAAGGGTAAGGTAAAGAGTGAGGAGTCAGCCTCAGAGCTAGGGAAGGACTTGAGTAAAATCAAGTGCTTCATATGTCATAAGAACTACCATTATGCATCATAGTATTCGAAGAAGAAGGGTAAAGGGAAACAACTGCACCAGGTAGCTTCCTTAGTTGAATCTCAGATGAACGAGTTTGCCTCCAAGTTCGAGAAGGATTTATCAATGGTATCTTGCTTCTCTTCCAGCACAGTTCCTAAGAATGTGTGGTATGTGGACAGTGGAGCATCAAGGCATATGGCATCAGCTCGGGATCTATTTATGAGTCTAACAGAGCAGGTATCAGTGGTTCAGCTCGAGCTTGGTGATGATGCCAAGTATCTAGTGGTAGGAGTTGGTATCATTCGTTTCCAACTCTAGTCAAGTAACTTGTTAGACTTTGATGATGTGTTATCAGAACCGGTTCGGTTTTGACAAAACCAATCGGTCTGATCGGTTTAGGCTGTTGATTGAGTTGTCATTGATGCCAACAACGAATTTACAGTAGCCTCATCAATTGTCATTGATGCCACCAAGGTTTGTTGCATAGAAAGGCTTGGGTCTTGGAACCCACACACATGGTGGTATAATGAACCTTGACACTTATATTTGATGGTATATATGTGATGGCTTGATGTACTTAGGAGCCCTTTCCTTTAGTCCATGGTTGAAGTCTCTTTTGATTAATGGTAAAAGAAGTCCTTGGAACCCTTTACCCATGGGTCCTTGATACCCTTGATGAAGATCATGGATTTATTTGATAGTCTTGGTCATAAGCCCAAGATGTCTGTAACTTATTGACGGGGTCTTCATGAAGTCTTTGAAGAAACCTTGAAGCTCTAAATCCTTGCTTGAAGAAGTCCTTATCTTGTCCTAGTAGAGTTCGTGGTACTTATAATGCATGATGGAACTTTTGAACATGATCTTCTAGCCCGCAAGCTTGTGGTAGTGAAGTCCTTTCTTAAATACTTAATAGTGTTTTAATTGTTGATGTGGCAGCCCTTATTAACAAGTTTTGGATGGTGGCACCTTTGAAGTATGTCCAGTGACCCAAAAGGAAGCAAAGTCGGTCTGCAAAAAGAAACACTCATTAATAAATGAATGATGATTGAAGAGTTTGCCCAGTCCAAAAAAAAGGGGAATTTTCAATCTCCACATTGACTATATATATATATCTTCTTTCACTCTTCCAAATGTAGAATGAAGTTGGAAGGTCTATCTCTGATTTTCAGGTGAACAAAATGAACTGAGGGAGCCACAATAGAAGTCTGGCACACACATCTCTGATTTCATATGAAATACCTTACCTCTTATTTTGGACGATTATAGCAGCAGTACATTGAAGGAGTAAAAAAGAAGTTTCCTTTTGAGAACAACAACAGTACATAAGGAAAGCGGTGGGAAATTCATAAGATAGAAGAGATTTCAAGCAATGTTTTGATTATCAGGTATTTGGAAAACAATAGAAGGATACAAGGAGTAGTGAAATAGAAGACTAAGGAACAAAAAAAGTCTAAACATTATTTCTCTGTCTCTCGGGTGAACCGAATGGACTAAGGAGGCTGCAGTAAGATGTCTCTGTATATAATAGACTTTATCTCTACTCTTACATAACAGTTGTACACTAAAGAAGTAAAGAGTAGGCTATTCGAAGGATAGAAGAAGTTTCAGAGAATATGTTTGACCTTTCACTATAAAGACATAATGATTTAAAGTGATAATTGATAAGCATCTGATTGGTGTTCTCAGAATTTGGGATTAAGGGTATAGCTCAGGATAAACTACAATTAAGCACGGGTATATACATGTGACAGATGAAGTGTTGTTTATAAGCACAATCTTTTGGTTTTATGGAGACTCATTCCTCAGGCAAGATAAAGGTCTGATCTCTGTTCATGCACACTTCACTAGACTCATCTGCCAGCCAAGGCATTCAACGTGACAACAATAGATGATTGGTTTGCCAACAGTGATATGGTGTCAAAGATTGATGTACTTGATTTGTGACAACCTGATGAAAGTGACCTGGTAAAACAGTGACATGGCAATCCACTGTACAGTAGCTGATTGGCAGTGACGGCAGAAGATTGATGACAATGACAGTGACTTAGCAATTGATTGACTTGATTGATTTGACAGTGTAGTTTCCCATCGCAAGATGGGTCTTGCACCTCTTCTCAGTTGGAACTGAGAAAAGCAAGCTGGGTCTTGCATTAAGAGTTGAGCTCTTTATTTCAGTTGGAGCTGATTGATTGCGGAGATTGTAGTTTTTCACAAATGGTATCAAAAGTTTACCATATACAACTTGTGTTCTTTTATTAATGTCCTTTCATGGTGAATGTGTTTCATAATATGAATGACATGTGAAGCTGTTCTTGGTAAATTTTCAGATATATATTTTACTGTTGCAAGCAATTGTTTAAAAGAAGTAAAATTCAAAATAGATTAGACACACTGATTCACTCCCCCATCTCAGTGTCCTTGTGAGTCCAATATAGGCACCCAACAGGTCTGAACCGCCACACTGAACTGGAAATTGCCGGTTCTGTACAGGAACTGGTTGGTTCGGTACAAAACTGGCCTTTTTTCACCTGACCAATCAGTTTTGTATTGCATCGTACAGTCATGGCTGTGGGCCCTAAAAATTCAATCTAAAAAAACCACAACAAAAAAATGGCCTACACTATAGCAAAAAACCTAACAAAGTAAAAGTGGCATTCTCCTTATCTTTCTTTTTCTATCCTTTTACTTAAATTTTTAACATTACTATTAATTGTTTCAGTATGTTTAAGAGTGGTTCCAACCTCATTGGACTTCATGCGCAAAAAGTAGAATTTTAGATCCCATTCAGAAATCAACAGACTTAACAATATTTAGGGTTTCAGGATTGCCATGTTTCCACTAGATTCTATCATGTATGAGGGTAGGGATTGACATTCAATCAAGCACATCAACCCCTTTATGTACCTTGATGTTGGTGGTGTTGATTGTTTAACTCCTTTGTGATGACCTTAGTAAAATGTACCCTTTAGTTAAACAAAATTACTTGTTAGACGTGAAGTTTTTTCTACCTTTTTTTAATGCTTGGATTAGGAGCCTTCACTAAAATTGTAGGCTGTCTACTATGCACAATTGGAGTCCTATTCTAGTAGTACCATATGATCAGATTGTAGACATTAGACTATAGTTATTGATTAGTACTATGCTTATTTTTAGACTCTAGGGGCCATTTAGAGCCTCTTTGTTGATATATTTTGGTTCAGAGATGAATTTCACTCGGTGCTATTTTGTGTCACG
>LPNX010125090.1:519499-589546 GCA_001517045.1 Pseudotsuga menziesii | reverse complement strand
TAGGATCTTTATCTAAAAGAATAACAAGTACAACAAAATGCATAAGATATAAAAGATACACAAGACACAAAGATTTTCATCGGGGAAACCATAAAGGAGAAAACCTCACAAACTTCTTCAGAATAGTAAGATGATCAAAAGCAGTAATAAGAAATGTTCAGCAATTATCTTTCTCTCCTCCTCGGACTATCTCTCTCTCTCATGCGCCTTAGAGAGTGTGTGTGGTGTGTATAAATGAGGGAGAGTGCCTCCCTATTTATACCCTTTCAAGTCACTACCAAATATAACATTCGAGTTTACATGTCATCTCACATGGGGCCCACTTCTCCTAGAGAGACTACAAGTACATATTACATGATGTTACATTGGGGACTATTGCCCCGACTTACAACGGAGGTTGTACCTCAAGGTCTAGACACAATTTAGACATCCCGTAAAGGGGTAACACACATCCCCAATGGGGGTACAACAACACACAATGATAATATACATCAGAATATATTCTGAAGTTACAAATACATTAACACTCCCTCTTAACTAGGAAGGTATTTTCTCTATACACAGTCATCAACGCATTTGGTCAGGTCTTCATCGCATCATCATAATCACGGAGTCATAGAGTCTTCATCATAGTTGCTTCCATCATCTTCTTATAATTTGATCATCGTTCCATATTATCTGTCATCAGAATTTTCTACAGTGCCAACCCTTTTTCATGATGGATGTAGGCCTAGCCTCCATGTAGGTCTTCAAATCATCAAGTAGGTATAGCTCAGGGCTTATTGCCTTGCAAAACATCAGAATATATTCTGAAGTTACAAATACATTAACACTCCCTCTTAACTAGGAAGGTATTCTCTCTCTACACAGTCATCAACACATTTGGTCAGGTCTTCATCGCATCGTCATAATCATGGAGTCATAGAGTCTTCATCATAGTTGCTTCCATCATCTTCTTATAATTTGATCATCGTTTCATACTATCTGTCATCAGAAGTTTCTACAGTGCCAACCCTTTTTCATGATGGATGTAGGCCTAACCTCCATGTAGGTCTTCAAATCATCAAGTAGGTATAGCTCAAGACTTATTGCCTTGCAAAACCTAAAGGATCTCCCAGGACTGATTATATGCCTTTGCAAAACCTGAAGGAGCATCCCAGGACTGATTATATGCCTTTGCAAAACCTCCTCAAGGCTTGTATCGTACAAGGCCTTCTTTAATTTGCACACATGAGTCTTCCTATCATGTGTCTCGACTCCCAGTGGCTGCTCTATGTATACTTCCAACTTGACTACACCATTCAAGAATGTTGTCTTGATGTCAGCTGGGGTTTCTCCCATCTCATACCTGCACGTATGGATCTAATGGAAGTGTACTTGTCACTGGTGCAATTGTCTCTTCGTAGTATGTGCCTTCTTTCCTTGAGAAGCCTCGTGCTACGAATCTTTCTTTGTATCCCACGATGCTGCCATCTACTGCATGCTAGATCTATATCGAAGACATTACCGACTTCCCTTCAGGTCTCGACACCCCATCCTAGACATCATTCCTCTTGATCAACTGGTACTCTTTGATCATAGTCTCCTTCCCTTTCTTCTTGGCTACTTCTTCATAGCTAGAAGGCTCTGCATCAATGATGTCGTTGAACAATGTCAACAATGTGTGTCAGAGGCCTTTTGCTTTCTTTGGAAGTCTCGTCACACTATTCTTCATCTTGGATTATTTCTCGTGTCCAAGGTGGTCTTCATCTCTCGAGGTCGATCTACCGTTCTCTTTATATTCTTTTGAAGCTCTTTCTTTTGCCACAGTGTCTCTGACCCGAGAAGCTTCAGGTTCCTTTTCTAAACTATCGTTACTTGTTCTTCGGAATGGTCTACAAGTCAAGTTCAGTTACATGATTAGAAACATCTCATAATTTCCAAAACATATTAATAGTGACAAATATATGTCACATAGTCATGCAATTATTTTAGCCAATGCTACAACATTCATTCATATCTCGTGCACAGAATAACTTCTATATGCCTTCTACTCCAATGTTATTAAGAGTGTGTACTACTCCTAATCTGTCAGCAAAGAGGTTTCAATCTAGAAAATGGAATGTTGTACAACATCATTGACTTTTGACCCATCATGTGCAATTCAGTAGTATAAATGCAAATACTCAAACATGCATAACACATCAACTGAATATAAACAAATGCACGACCAAACAATATCATGAAATGACAGTTGAATATTTATCTTTATTTGTTTGGTGGGTAGACTCCTTCTTGAGCCTTCAACTTCATCATTTCTTATCCAAATGCTAGGATGGATAAGAGGTTCTTCATGAGTTGATTCCTTCATATTCCTCATCGCTTGAGCGATCTTCTTTGAATTGTGAGCGCTTGATCTTCAGTTGCTTCCATATTCTCTTCTCTTATTATGAGTTGAGCTTCTTCTTGTGTGCACTCTTCCTGGAGTCAGTTGAAGGTAATTGTTATCACATATATAGTAGCCAGGATACCATATTCTATTTTTCTGATTTAGTACATTCTTCAGCCAGATCTCCTACATATGAGATGCTGAGATGAGCAGTTTTGATGGATCATTATGTTATTAGTGGACTATAGTACTCTCCCATGTCAGGACTGAGTCTCAAGACAGTCAGATTTGAGGACTGATGTAGTCATTTAGTCATTTACAGAGCAGTTAGTGACGCCCAGATTTGTAGAATTATTTCTCATTGGACAGATGATGGTTAGATGGATATATTTACATGGTTATGACTCAGCTTTTATTATATTGTGTTATGGTTATCATTGCTCTTATACTCATTTTTGTGACATGTATTAGCATTTAGTGTCATGATCTGGCAGCCATATAAATATGTGGACTTGGATGTATCTATATTATGTATTGATGTCCCTACTTAGACTTGGAAGTTCTTGATCCATACTCATTGGTTTTACTCTCCTTAGGGAGAATAGAGGTAGTCATTCCCACCATACTTTGGCTTTGCTAGTGTTGGTTTTATTATTCATTGTCTCCACCCATCCATTAACTTCCAGTTGTGTTTTAACCCGACTTATTACTTGACTTGTGGCATGGAGGACCTTTCCCCGCTAGAGCCTTTGTTGGACAAACCACCCTGTTTATTTGTGTCTCGGCTCTGAGTTGCCTAGGATGTGTTTGCTTATTTGAAACAGGTAGCGTTGCCATCAATACAAGGTATTTGGAAATACAATGAATATCTTATAAAAAGCCCATTCATGAAAAGTAGTGTTTTTGAACATACGTGAATGCAAGGCTAGCCTAATGAAATTGGCTCTAAAACTATTGCAATGAAATATCTTAAACATTAATGAAAAGTAGTGTTTTTCAACATACATGAATGCATAAAGCCTAAATGATAAAAGTCCGTATAAAAATACGTGGACAAAGGCTATGGAAAATCAAAGGCCCAAAAAGCAATGGTTCCTAAAAATTTATATCTAAAGATTGCTGGCCTTACTTGTATTGAGTTGGATTGTGAGCATTTGTCAAGGTGAGTAAGCGCCTCTGAAGTAGTTCACCCATTTGTGAGGCACTGCCATCCCCTTTGTTGTTGTTTGTTCGGCATATGGCTATAGTGAGCATCCCCTTTCCATATCCAAAGTGTCACAGTGTTGAGTGGGCAGTCATCCTTTGACCTTACCCTATGAATTTTAGCCTTCACCCTTCACTAGCAAATTGACTACAACTATGAAGTGAGTATAGTCTTGAAAGTCTGGTCTGAGTTATAATAAATAAAACCCTATATATGTATTTGGTTGATGTACCGCCAGTGAAGTGATTTCTATTTGTTATGATTGTTACTTAAATGATTTGTAGAGCATGTTTTGGCCTTTTAACACTTGCAGCAGATGGATGTCGGCCTGAGTTACATTATTGGTATCTGGTCATTTACAGGTTATTATTTTGTCTATTTGATATTGTAGATGATTAGGCATAGACCTTGAGAGGGTATGAGTATATACCTTAGATGGATTTGGACTTTCTAAGTCCAGTGAGACAGCTTGTTTTCAGGTTCGGGCACTTACAGAGATGGGCAGGCTCATTTTACTCTTCTGGTGCAGTTTTGCTTCACTGGAAGTCATGTCTGAGCAGGTAGATGATCTTATTGGATCTCCTAGGGCACTGTATGGGGCATAGGGGGTCAAGCCACTTGATTGTACCATATTACCCCCCTCCCAGAGAGCCTAGAAGGCTTAGTTTGATAATGCAGGCACCCTAGGAGGCTGTTTTGGCAAGTTCACGTTTCCCAAGGCAGATTAAAAAATAATTAAATGGCTACTAAGGAATTCGATTTGGGCTACTGAGGCAAGGAAATGGCATGGGTTGAGTCATGATGATGAGAGTGATGTCCTCCGCACCTTCTCTGGCAGTTGCAGCATCTGATTGAGCCCACACCTATCTTTTCGGGCATTTTATATTATTTTTTGGAGCTTTTGGGAGGCTCACGATTTCCTCAAGGAGGCACAATTTCACGATTTAAAAAATATATTATTTTTATTGTGCCATGGGGACACCCAGAGGGAGTTAGTTAACACTCCATGGACCCACCATGTGCTTCATTTATTTCTTGTTGAGTGGGGTCCCCTCTCTTTGGGTGATTTAGTCCACTTTTATATTATATTGTTATATTGATCCATGTATTGTATGTTGAGCTCATCTCAACCATTGATTAGACATTTGTATCTTTTAATCTTAGCCACTCATTTGAAAAGTGGTTAGGATTTTGGTTCTCTAGTTCCCATTTAAAGGAGAGAGCTTCTCATTTGTAAGGGGTCTTTGGCTCTTGGATCTGATTAATAAATAAACTTTCTTGTGGATATTTTTTGGATCTCCTTTGCATCTGGTGTTCTTAGATGGTGATTGGAAAGTCTTTTGCTTCCTAGGATTTGGGAAATTTGTGTGAGATCTATATTTTTTTTCGGGATCATTGTCTTGTCTACAGGAGGGCGAATTCACTTAGGCGTTTTTGCAGGGGGACCTCAACTCGCTTGGACTGGCTTCGTCTGTAACAGGGGGTTTTCATTAGCTTCATTGTGATCTATGATTACATCTTGTTATTTTTCTGTAGATCTTTTCTTTTTTTCATGATACAGTAAATCTGATATTGTTGATGTTTGCTTGTGCAGGAGAGAGGGTGCATTGGTCACTTGGAGTAGAACGTTGGGCTTAGAAATCACACAGGTCTTCTCAAATTGATCGGGACAGCAGGGATCATCACTTTCAAGGCATCTACAAGGATTTCCAGGTAAAGATCTACAGGTTAGTTCCTTTCGTCCAGATCTCAATCCATTGACACATGCTTTTCTTCATTTTACTGAAAATTCCATAAATAATAAAAAACCAAAAAAACACTAAAAATTAGACCGCTTGATCTTTGGACAAACCATTGTTGGGTTTTGTAGATCGGGTTTTCCCCTCACCATATCACCCTCAACGCTGATCTAAAAATGACTGGTTTGCCCTAGATCTGAGAAACTGTCCTCCTAAACCCTAACGCTTCTCACCATTTTTCTGACTTTTTTCGAGATCTGATTTTTCCGGTGAAGTACCAACTTGCGTTTGTAGATCAGGTCATCCTCTCACCATTTCTCCTTCAATGCTGAGCTGGAAGTGTCCAGGTTACCCTAGATTTGAGAAACTGACATCCCAAACCCTAGCGCTAGTCATCATGCTGCTGGTTTTTCCCGTGACCTAACTTTTCCGGCTAAAATACCTTTTTGGGTTTGTAGATTGGGCTATTTCCCAGGTGGGTTTCCCCCAATGCTGGGCAGATAGTGACTCCATTGCCCTGGATCTGACAGGAACTGATCTCCAACCCTAGTGCTACCCCCTCTTTGGCCTCCTTTTCCTGTAAACTGATTTTTCCTGGTGACTCAGGTACTTTGACTCTGTCTTATCTTTCATCGAGTCTATCCATCGGTACTAGATAGCCCCAATCTTGTCCTTGACCTCCCTGCATTGGTCACGTTTCTCAAGGCAACGGATATCCTCACCTGTTGCTAGTACCTCAACCCCAGATCTAGTATTTACCTTATAGGTCACTTATGTCCCAACTTGGATGAAACCTCATACTTCCTAAACCCTGATCCAAAGCCTTGGCTCATCTTGTGACATCATCCATAGATCTAGGGTTTCCACCACCTTACACCTTACGTACCTCAAGTCCATTTGATATGATCTGGTGTCTAGGTTGGATCTCTCCTGTCGAGAATAGATCCGGGTCTCCTCCTTTGTTGTCTTGGGCTTAGATAACATAAAGTGAAGGCTGCCTTGATTGGCATGACAACCATTCATTTGGGAGTTTAGGCAGTCTTGGTTCCACCTCCTTAGTTGCTTGCCCCTCTACCATCCATCCTAGATCCACCTCACATAGGAAACTACAAGGTTGGTGACAACAGTAATCAACTTCCTTCTGGCACACATTCCTTGAGTGAATGAACCCCATGATCTTGGGATGCCATTCAAGGAGGTTATAACAATCTCTTCTTCTTCTTCGATTGCTTCGTCATAGCATCGAACACTTCCTTTTGATGTCTTCAAGGATGACACATGAGGGATGAGATGATCTCTAATAGAATCTGCAATGATTCTCTTGGCTCTAGCCTTAGCCTCATCTCCCTTAGGATCTTAGAACTTCCTTACTGAAATACTGATCCAAGTCATTTTCTTCAAGGATCACAGAGGTCCTATACTTCCATACTTGGAAGTTGTCAGCTTCACCAAGCTTGTCATCAACCTGGGTGATTAGTCATTTTGAAATGAGAACCTCAAATGTAAATAGCAAAGATTTACATCTTACCGATTTGAGGTGTCCGACTTGGTTCCGGAGCTGGATGATCTAGGGTTTGTCAGAGAAACTCTAATTTTTCAAACTTGGAATTTCAAACTTTTGATTGGACAGAAAGATTGGCCTCTTCAAGGAGAGCTGTCCAATGTACTCCTTTTCTGAAAACAGTGGTGGGAAGCTCTCGGAACAGTAAGCCCTGGTTTTCCAATTTCTTCTGCAGAAATGTCTGAAAATGATTTTGCTGTATCTCCGAAGTTTCAGATCATTACAATCTGAAACTTCTCACTGAGATAGCCTGATATGTCTTCTTTCCAACCCCACAGGTTAGAGCAGAAATGGATTCTCCAAGTGGGATTTATGCTGAGTTTCCCAAGGTGACTGTTCAGCATAACGAACTTGTACGGTCTGCCATGTGTCACTGTTTCACATTCTGGGTCTGAAAAGCGTACCATAGAAACTATAGTCCATGTCCTACCTGCAACATCTTGCGAAATTTCGTTTGGACCTTCCTAGCCCGAGATATAGGAAATCTCCCTAGGTCACCTGTTTATGACTGTATTCTGGAGGACGCTGGAACCTTGATTTGGAGGAACCATATCTCTTGAAGTATAGCGAATTTGAGGCTGAAACTTTTACACAAGGTACAACAATAATTTATCTTTTGCCTGTAAAAGTTTCAGCTTCTGAGCCTTCTCCAATATTTCGTTATAGTGAAAGTTCTAGAATGACTACATTCAGTCTTCTAGGGTTTTTAGGCATGAAACCCTAATTTCCATTAGCTGCCATTGTACCTGCATTTCGGCTGCACAGTGAAACTTCTTTGATTTAGAAACTGCTACCACCAACAGATGCACCCTAGTGAGGTGAGTTAGCCTAGCCCTCCTTACTTGATGATCACTGTGGAGATAACACCTTCAACTAGGAAGCCCTAGTTCCTGCAGCTGCACAGTGCCTTCTTTCAGAGAGGCTCTGATACCATGTTAGTTTTTCTTAAGATCTGATTAGATTATCTAGGATCTTTATTTGAAAAAATAACAAGTACAACAAAATGCATAAGATATAAAAGATACACAAGACACAAAGATTTTCATCGGGGAAACCATAAAGGAGAAAACCTCGCAAACTTCTTCAGAGTAGTAAGATGATCAAAAGCAGTAATAAGAAATGTTCGACAGCTGTCTTTCTCTCCTCCTCTGACTGTCTCTCTCTCTCATGCACCTTAGAGAGTGTGTGTGGTGTGTATAAATGAGGGAGAGAGCCTCCCTATTTATACCCTTTCAAGTCATTGACCAAATATAACATTTGAGCCTACATGTCATCTCAAATGGGGCCCACTTCTCCTAGAGAGACTACAAGTATATATTACATGATGTTACATTGGGGACTATTGCCCCAACTTACAACGGAGGTTGTACCTCAAGGTCTAGACACAATTTAGGCATCCCGTAAAGGGGTAACACACATCCCCAATGGCGGTACAACAACATACAATGATAATATACATCAGAATATCTTCTAAAGTTACAAATACATCAACAATAGGTGTGTCCCTTGACTATTAATTATTACTTATTAACTATTTAATTATTTATACTTGTTTACGTATGTAACATTGCCACCCCCTTTGAGGGTAGCTTTGTCTTCAAAGCTGATGTTATTGATATCAATTTTATCCTGGAATTGCGTTGAAGCGCTGACTTGAGATATGTATTTTGGATTTGTTCCTTTCTCCAGATGAGCCTAGACTTGCGTGTTTTAATCCCTATTTGAGTGGTGTGTTTTTGAAACAATATAACTTGTAATTATTAGTTTTCCATATCATTACTTCCACTTTTTGCACAAGTTGTGGATCCAACATTGAATGTCATAATGATGGAAGTATTTTTAAAAGATACTCTTTGATCATGGAAATCAAAGTGATGGCCATGTTTAAGTGCTTGGAGTTTGAAAATACGAGGGTAAGCTTCCTCATTTTCATCATGCAATATTACTATAATTAGCTTCCATTTTACAGCCTTTGTGAGTGTGCACTTAAATTCTAACAATTTCAAAGATATGTGGTGGTTATGATAGAAAATACGCACATCTAAACCAACATCAATATGATTAGAAGTCTCTAGGTCTTGTACCGGTTTCCTCTGAATCATCGCCTTCATGGATTTTTTATTGGAAGGAACTTTAAGGACCTTCATTCTTGATTTCCATATGACTGTGACCAAAGCTTCAATTCTGGAGCAACATAAATGTTGTTCATCTGTAGTAACTTGCTCAATAGGACTTCCTGACCATGTGGATGTAATAACTTCTATGTTATCTGGCTTACCAACATTACGCTCATTATCATATTCATCATCATTTGGAGTGTAAGCAACCATTGGTAAGCACACAACCTTCGCATAGTTATCTACACTTGTGTTTGTAGATGGTAGAACCATCATCAGTCCTTCCAACTTGTTGAAGTAGATATTGACTGCTTCCATGGCTTCCAACTTCATCAATCAGATCAATAAATTTATTTGACAAAACTGGTTGAGAACAATGTGCAAGTGGTTTTTCATCCTTCTTGTTCTCTTCAAACATGGTGTTATCATTTTTTTCATCATGATGCACATCAGGAGAAATTTGGGTTGTATTTGGCATGCCAATAGCTACTGTAGGTCCATAATTTGCATTGTCATACTCCACAAATGGTGGATGTTGATCTAATGTAGACACATGCTCTGTCACCTTTTTGTTGTTGTCCTTTTGTTTAGTCTCCATAATAGCTTCCATTATTTTATCTTCCTCATCTTCTGTGTATGTCTTCTTTTCAATCCTTTTCAACGATACTGGCTTGACTCTCATCAAGGAATCTCTACACATTTCAATTCCATGGGAGACATAAACTTTAAATCTTTTCTCCTCGAAACTGTCATCATCATCATTGGGTGCGGCCCAGCTTTTGGATACAACAAGGGTGGTGATACAGAGCTACATGATGATGCAACCGACATGTTCGAGCTGCTTCGTCATTTGCGGCGGTTTTTTGACTTATCATTTTCCATCATTTTCATGATAGCGTCCAATTTGGTGTTCATTTTTTCGAACTGATCTTTTAATTTCGCCGTAGTCATGGTCCATGACCTCGTGCGAGGAGGTGAATATAGGGATGCTATTGTGGCTTATAGGATAGTGATATTGATACTTAGGGCCTAAGCTAATTATTAATAATACTATTAATAATTATCTTAGTAAGGGTTAATGGTGGAAAAGAAGAAAATAAAAATATAATAATAATCTTTGAAAATAATAATTATATTTTTATTTGTATTACATTTGAATTGTGAATATTTAATAAAAATAAATATTATATAATAATAATATTAATATTATTGTGTTAATATTTGTTTTTTATTTATTAAATATTAGGGTTTATGAGGACGTGAAGGTGGCGTGATAGGTATGAGAACGATGGGAGAATGTGGTGGAGTAATGGAGAGGGGGTGGAGGAGTGAAGAGGAGATGTCGTGGAAGATGCGCAGGTGGAAGGGGCATTGAGTAGAGATGGGCAGGTGAGGTGTGGAGGTAGGAGGGATTGCAGTGTAGGGGGAGCAACGAAAGGGTGAGAGGAGAGCTACGAGAGAAGTGCACAACAAGGGATTTAGGAATGACGTGGGGCGTCGGCATGGAAGAGGGAGGTTGTGGCAGTGTGGTGGAGTGTTGATGAGGAGTGAGGCATGAGTGGGGGAGTGTAGAGGAGGGGTGCGCGTGATGAAGGATGGTGTGGATTAAGTGAAGGTGAGCAGCAACGATGGGAAGAGAGTGGTGGGAGTGTGGGATCGGTATTGGGTGAGAACTACGGAGATGGGAGTGTGCAGGTGAAGGGTGGATAGATTCCTGTGTAGATGGAGGGCTAAGAGGAGGATTGAGTAGATGGCTGGAGAGAGCGTGGCTGCAAGTGGAGAGGAGGGGGGGGCACGATGGAGAAGGGTGCAAGGTGGATGATGAGAGAGGGTGGTGAGCGTGGGGGTAGGATTGTTTGGAGAGGAGGGACGTAGTGCATCGTAAAAGGGTTTCTAGAGGAAGTCTATGCATGAGGATCAAGGAGGGAGGCAGATGCAGTGATAAAGAAGAAAAGGGGAGCTACGTGGATGAGTGATGGGAGGCGGAGGTTATTGATGAGGAGTGGGTGTAATGTGCTGCGATGAGCGGTTTGGTGTGGTGTGAAGGGAGTGGAAGGTTGGAGCGGAAATAAGTAGCAGGTAGCACGAGGGAAGAGTAGAGGGAATAGGAGTGGGGATCGAAAAGACTGGTGCGTGAGGAGAAAAGTGGAGTGGCATGGGGTAGATAGTATGGAGGGTTTGGAGTGCGCAGAGAGCCGATGAGTGAAGAGTCGAATTTGAACTTAGGGGAGGAGCGAGACTGCTCTGATACCAATGTCATGATCGAATTCGGTTGTTTAGACTAAGAAGCGAATCCGACTTCCATTTTTGTTGATATATATATATATATATATATGAATAATTTGATAGATAGATGATATAATGATCCTGGTGACGATGTGCTTTTATAAGCATTGATTGGTCACGAGGACAATAGGTGTGTCCCTTGACTATTAATTATTACTTATTAACTATTTAATTATTTATACTTTTTTATGTATTGTACCAATGTCACGATCAAATTCGGTTGTTTAGACTAAGAAGCGAATCCGACATCCATTTTTGTTGATATATATATATATATATATATATATATTTATATATATGAATAATTTGATAGATAGATGATATAATGATCCTGGTGACGATGTGCTTTTATAAGCATTGATTGGTCACGAGGACAATAGGTGTGCCCCTTGACTATTAATTATTACTTATTAACTATTTAATTATTTATAGTTTTTTCTGTATTGTTTATGTAACATTTTGGCTATATGCACCCATACTTGCTATATACATAAGAAACTTTGCATATTTGTGTATAATGGTTTGGATTCATATGGATGCACATGAATATATATGTCATTTTACAAAATTTGAATATTTTATGTAGTTTTTGGTCGACTGGTTTTTTGGTCCTTTTTTTTTTCGGTTCTAGTCCAGTTTAGATTTTTGGGCTCTGTTGGTTCGATGACCGGTCCAGTCCTGATAACATTGGTTCCAGGTCTTCGGAAAAATTTGCTTTTAGTTTCAGTTATAAAAAAAGGGCTATGCTTTAGAGATCAAGAACCAAACAAGTCATTAGATTGAAGGAGTCTAGCCCAGGATCAATTCAGGTGATTGGGTTTAGAGAAGGTAATTTGTATAGGTTACTCAGTGAACCTGTTCAAGCCCTAGTACATAACACAGACAACTTGTGCGAGTTATGGCAGAAGAGGATGGGGCACCTGCATCATTGGGCATTGCCTATTTTGTGGGAGATTGTCACATGTCTTCTAAAGTTTAGCATTGAGCAACAGGGTGTGTGCAGAGGGTGCACGCTTGGCAAGCATGCCAAGGCTTCTTTCCCAAGTAGTGAACACAAATCTAAGGGGATCCTATATCCAGTTCATTTGGATGTGTGTGGACCTGTTATCATGCAAATTGTACCCTGTAAAACCCAAGTAAGACAATGAATTCAGTGGGATAAATGCATGCAACTTCTAAGAGCATTATCCAATGTGTCACTAATAACACTCCTCTCCGTTTTAGGTGACATCAATTCATTAAGGGGTCCCTCAATGTCCTTACACTGCCTGAAAGCATTAGATCTGCAAAATAAGTGTTAGGACAATGAAAGATGACTGAAAATTAATTAAAAAACAGCGATTGCTCGCTATTGTGAATGCCCAAAATGATAAAATCTGCATGTAAGATAAATGTAATTGATATCCAACACACAAAACTACGCAGATCTATGATATAACATCAAAAAACAATGGGGAAAAAGTTATTTTTGTACTGCTGTACCAAAAAAATCAGCAAGATAAAATTTATAGCAGTAGTGCTTATTCTGTCTTTGGCACACATAAATGTGGCTAAAGGGAAATTTAAATAAAATGTTGAAAGTGGTGCGGGATCTCTTTAAAACTAGCTCAATTAAAATGGAAAATAAGAAATAGAAGACGCTTTTAAATGGTAGATTTCATCTAGATAAAACACTACAAACTTCTAAATTATTGCATAGAAAACACATCAAAATACCATCAATCCCTGAGAGCCAAATATGAGCATAACAAAGCTTTATTCTGCATCAATCAAGAGGTTGATTGCACCAAAGAGACGGACACAGAACTGGTACAATGATATTCCCTGCACAAAAACATAGAAGCTAGAAGAGAAGACGAAAACATGGAAGAGAAAGAGCTCCTGTTGAAAAAGATCCGACTATTAGAAGATGCAACCTCTCTCCTTTATAGGTTTCAAATAGCTTTTAGGTCAAGTGAGTCATGCAAAGAGGAGCTTCTCCGAGTTAGAACTCTGATGAAGTGATTGATAACCATGCACACTGATGTGGACTGCTCCTCACTCTAGTCTTCTGAGGGGGCGCATTAGTTAATTGATCTTGACCCTAGTTTAACTCATACTAATGCCAACTTCTCATGCATGTGCCCTAGATCACTCAAGTGACTCATACATGCACCCTGTTTAACTGAAGCAAATTCCTACATGCGCTTCTGAAACCTTTAGTGATCCATGGAAACACCTTGTCTAACTGAAACATATCCCTACATGCACTCCTGAAACTCTAGTGATCCATGCATGCACTGTAGTTAACTGCCACTTTTTCTCAAGTTGATGCATGTGCCATGCAAAATGATGTATATCTGTGCATGTGCCATGCAAGTCAAAACACTAACCCTGATAATGAAGTATTTTACATGTTGCCCGAAAAAGTCTTACTGGAAACCTGTGCTTGCAAGGATGCGAAAAATGTGATCATCTTTCATGCGGTCTTCCAAACCCTGTTTACTAAAAAATAGGAATCTTCTCAAAACTAAAAACTTGTGAAATATCTATATTTGTGCCAAGGAAACATCACTGTACCAATATATCTGAACTCAATGGGAACCAACCTTGGCTCTAACAACTTGTCTCTGGAGACGCTGTCTAAATACCAGCCTAAAGGAATGTGTTGGTGCTTAACCCCTCTACATTGCTATGCGACAAATCTAGGGCTAACAATGGCTGCTCAAGGGGATGGGACTCCCCTGCGAGATGTTGAGAATCATACGAATCTCTGTATATCTAGCATGTAAAAATAGTGATGCATGTACCAAGGGTTATGGAGTCAAAAATTTGCGACCATCTATTGATCAAGAAAAGAAAAGAACAAAATCATATAATAATGTCCATTTGCAACCACAACATGCAGCCAGCAAATAAGTACGATTCCTCTTACTGGAAAAAATGAACTGAAGTCGACATGAAAGGGAAAACCACTTGGTCAACTGTCAATAATGTAAACACCTACCAAGCACGAGGATACGCATTAATAAGGAAAATGCTTCCAAGGTACAAGCACAACCTGTCAATGTGAAAGATGTTATAAAGTCGAACACAGAAAAAGATCATCCAATCAAGACCAATAATGATCATCCTTGTTAAGTGCGAGATGGCTGCCAATGATGCTAACGACCATTAAGGTGCTCCAACTCCTAGGCCACTCCCCAAATAATGTGTTGGATTTTATGAAGAATGACCTTCTAAGATGAAGGAAATGATGAAAAACTAACCTTCCATATGAAGGAAAGACATAGGTAGTACAATGATGTGGTGCCATATCCCTAAATGTTGGAAGAGGAGTAGACTCTGGAGACATGATTCAAATGAAAAGATTGAAGAGACAAACAATGAGATGACACAAGACTCTTCTTATGGTCTCTTCAACTCTACCCATCCTAATAAACTCAATGGTTCATAAGGGCAAGGGAAACCGTCCTCATCTAGACTTGACCTAGGCATACGTACAAAATACTGCTGAAGGTACAAAAGTTTGACTCAATATCGACAATGGACAACAATAACATAAATGCAAAATGACCCAAAAAACAAACAGACCAGCCCCATTCAGGGCACTTATTAAACAAGGAAAACAAGGCTAAATGCTAATATAAACATGGGAAATCAATGACTAAGATTTCAGACTGAAATAGCAACTGCAATAAGGGAAAAACAACAAACTAAAACTCAAATGACTCTCAAAAAACATAAAAACCAGCGAACTAAATCATAAAACTACTATCGAAAACCCATGAATTTGCCTCATACTCTTTTTTTTTGTGGGCATGGTGGCCCTTATTTCTGAGTGTTTGTCATAACTGACATGATCAATTAGTATACTTACATGGCCAATATGACCATGCATTTAGGTGATCGATGATGCAAGAAAAATTAACATGGTCAACCTTCTAGTGCAACCAATCATGTAGTCTTCGGAAACAAAAGAATGCACTCATTGCATCTTTCAATTGAAACATGGGACATGGGTCCTCATTAGTGGTCAAGAAGAAAGCATAAGAGCCAACATTTTCCAAATCTGCTTTCTGAAAAATCTCTATAATCTTGGTCTGAATTGGATCATGACTCATCCTAATACTCAACCAATGATCCCTCGATTGATCTTCCTGAAAAACAAAATCTATTTGTGGGATCTGTTGCTGCCTAATTCGCACCTCGGGTCACGTGGTAGAAATCTTCAAGCCACTGGGTGCAACCTTGGGGGCAAGTAAGAGTCAAGTACTGTCACTTGATCTAGACTCCTCTGTCTAGGCTTACTCCTAGCGAAGCCAAGGGGGGTGGTCCTTATAAAAATAATTTGAGGTTGTTAATCTATAAAAAAGAGAAAACAACTATTCTAGGAGTTAAGATGAAATAACTTAAATTTAAACAACATATTACTACAATATGAAATTAAATAAACAACTTCAAAATATAACACCATTCATGACATTTGTAGAAATTGATTTAAACATGAAAAAGGTAAAGACTAGTGCCAATGAAAAGAGTGTTTGTGTATAAGAGTTGCTACTGTGGTCTCAAAAAAAGTATTGCAGTTGTCTCGGTTGGTAAATTTTAAGATTATAAAATGAGTTGATTAGGGAGTGGGTTACTTCTTGGTTTGACCCACTATGACTCACCTCCTTGAACTGAGCGTTGAAACTACTTTACCAAGTGTCCAACGGGGCGAGGATAAACCTGCTTGGAGCAGCTCCCTGACTCTGTGGTATTCCCTCTTTGCTAGTTCTTAGAGATTTGTTTTATATGAATTGTCTTATTAACCTAGTCACTTTAATCCATTTTTTATTGTCCCACCGTTCCAGCCAAAGGCCTGCAGTGTTCACAAGAGCATACGGGGACTAAAACCTTGGTTTATTTTAGAAAATTAGCAATCGTGTAGTTGTTTAGAAATCTCAATACCGATACTCTCATTTCCGGGATCACGGTCGGATTTGTTAATTTTAAAAGGAAAATAAGAAATCTTATAAAATAAAATGAATACTGAAAAAATTAACTAGTCTAAAAGAAAACCCTAAAATTAAAAAAATGACGGGGATCCCCCCTGGGGGGATGGGGTATGGGTGCTTGGCTACCCACTCCTTTTGTTACAATAATTAATAAGACTATTTGTGTTCATTTGTAGAATAGGAAACACAAATTTACAAAACTCGAGGCTTTAAAATCGCCCATAGAACAAGTAGCAAGAGGAAAGGCTACTTGTTCTATAAATTTTAACAATACAAATTTTAACATAATATCCAAGTACTTTTAAAAGATAAAAATTGAAGTATTGAAATTGTACTTGTCAGGAGCTAGATCTATAAAATTTGACTTAAAAATCAGATCTAAACTTACATGTAAATGCAAATCAGATTAGTTTATGATTATCTTATTGCACTTATTTGATTAACACTTCTTAAAGTAACCAGTAATTGGAAGAAATTAATTTTGTAAAATGAAAGAAGAAAAGAAACAACTCGATGCTAGAACTTGGGTGATGGAGTAATTCACAGTGGAGCATAGAGGGACTATGCCTTTTTGTAAACCTTGGAGAGGAGGAATGTAAACAAACTCAACCTCTTCTTCAAGCAAGATAACCTGCAACATGGACAAAGACTTGCAAAGAAAAGTGATTAAGAAAACTTTGTGTTACCTGCCACAGAAACTTAGAACACAAGATCATTAAACAAAATAATAATGTAATTCTAAGAGATCTGAAACAAATATACAGTAAGATCATAAGAAAACAAGCTATTAAATCTTACCCTACTGGGAGATAGTTGCCCTTCAAAGGCCCTGTAATCACATATACAGTAGCCAGGCTACCATATTCTATTTTTCAGATTTCAGTACATTGTTAAGCCAGTTGCCCTACATATGAGATGTTGAGATGAGCATCTTGATGGGTCATGATTTGATTGATGGATTGTAGTAGTCTCCCATGCCATGACTGAGTCTCAGGACACTCAGATTTGGAGACTGATGTAGTCATTTTAGCTGTTTACAGAGCAGTTATTGGTGCCCAGAGTTGTATCAGTGTTTTCTTATTGGACTGATGTTGGTTCGGATGGATTACTTACATGTGTATGACTTAGCTTATATTATCTTGTGTTATGGTTATCATCGCTCTTATATTCATTCTTGTGACATGTATTAGCATTTAGTGTCATGATCTGGCGATCATATAAATATGTGGACTTGGATGTATTGTTATTATGTATTGATGTCCCTACCCAGACCTGGAAGTTCTTGATCTATACTCATTGGTTTTACGCTCCTTAGGGAGAATAGAAGTAGTCATTCTCACCATACTTTGGCTTGCTAGTGTTGGTTTCATTATTCATTGTCTCCACCCATCCATTACCTTCCAGTTATGTTCTCAACCCGACCTACTGCTTGACTTATGGTATGGAGGACCTTTCCCCACTAGAGCCTTTGTTGGACAAGCTTCCCTGTTATTTGTGTCTTGGCTCTGAGTTGCCTAGGTTGTGTTGGCTAACCTGAAACATGTAGCGCTACCATCAATACAATGTATTTGGAAATGAAGAAATATCTTATGAAAAAGCCCATTCATGAAAAGTAGTGTTTTTAAACATACGTGAATGCAAGGCTAGCTTAATGAAATTGGCTTTGAAGTACAATGAAAAGAATATCTTAATACATTCATGAAAAGTAGTGTTTTTCAACATACATGAATGCATAAAGCCTAAATAATAAAAATCCGTGCAATAAAAACATGGACCAAGGCTATGGAAAATCAAAGGCCCCAAAAAAACAATGATTCCTAAAGTTATATCTAAGGATTGTTGGCCTTACTTGTATTGAGTTGGATTGTGAGCATTTGTCAAGGTGAATAAGCACCTTTGAAGTAACTCACCCATTTGTGAGACACTGCCATCCCCTTTGTTGTTGCTTGTCTTTCATATGCTAGAGTGAGTATCCCCTTTCCATATCTGAAGTGTCACAATGTCAAGTTGGTAGTCACCCTTTGGCCTAGCGTTGTGAATTTTAGCCCTCACCTGGCACTAGCAAATTGATTACAACTATGAAGTGAGTATGGTCTCGAAAGTCTGGTCTGGGTTATAGTTAATAAATAAAATCCTTTATATTTGGCTGATAGATCTCCAGTGAAATGATTACTACTTGTTATAAGTGTTATTTTGAATGATTTGTAGAGCATGTCTTGACCTATGAACACTTGCAGCAGATGGATGCTAGCCTGAGTTATATTGCTGGTTATATGGTCATTTACAGATTATTATTTTGTCTACCTGGATATTTTAGATGATCATGCAGAGACCTAGAGGGGGTATGAGTATACACCTTATATGGATTTGGACTCTCTGAGTCTAGTGAGACAACTTGTTTTCAGTTTCGGGCATTGGCAGAGATGATTAGGCTCAGTTTACCCTTCTGGCGAAGTTTTACTATACTAGATGGCCTGTCTGAGTAGGGAGATATTTTTCTTGGATCTCCTAGGGCGTTGTATGAGGCATGGGGGGTCCAGCCACTTGTTTGTACCATATTACCCCCCTCCCAGAGAGCCTGGTGGGATCAGTTGGATAACATAGTTACCCTAGGAGGAAGTTTCTGGCATATCACGTATCCCGAGGCAGATAACAAATAATTAAAATGGCTACTGAAGAATTTGATTTGGGCTACTAAGGCAAGGAAAGGGCATGGGATGAGTTCTGATGACGGGGGTGATGTCTTCCACTTCTTATCCAGCAGTTGCAGCATTTGGACAGGCCCACATCTATTTTTCGGGCATAATATATTATTTTCTGGAGCTTTTGGAGGCTCATGATTTCCTCAAGGAGGCACAATTTCATAGTTAAAAAATTGTATTATTTTTATTGTGCCATGGGGACACCCAAAGGGAGTTAATTAACACTCCCTAGACCCACCATGTGCTTCATTTATTTTTTGTTGAGTGGGATCCCCTCTCCTAGGGTGATTTAGTCCACTTTTATTTTATATTATGGTATTGATCCATGTATTGTATGTTGAGATCATCTCAACCGTTGATTAGAACATTTGCATCTTTTAATCGTAGCCACCCATTTGAAAAGTGGTTAAGATCTTGGTTCTCTCATTCCTATTTAAAGGAGAGAGCTTCTCATTTGTAAGGGGTCTTTGGCTCTTGGATCTGGATAATAGAAATTTTTTTTTTGTGGATATTTTTTGATCTCCTTTGCATCTGGTGTTCTTAGATGGTGATTGGAAAGTCTTTTGCTTCCTAGCATTTGGGTATTTGATGTGAGATCTATATATTTTTCGGGAAACATTGTCTTGTCTACAGGAGGGTGACTTCAACTTGGGCGTTTTTGCAGGGTTTCCTCAACTTGCTTGGCTTGGATGCGTTTTGTATCAGGGGGTTTTCATTAGCATCAATACGATCTATGATTTCATCTTGCTATTTTTCCATAACATCTGTTTTTTTCTTATGATGCAGCAAATCTGATATGGTTGACGTTTGTTGTGCAGGAGAGAGGGCGCAGTGGCTTCTTGGGGCAAAACATTGGGCATAGAACTCACTCAAATCTTCTCAAATTGATTGGGATAGCAGGGATCATCATCATCAAGGCATCTACAAGGTTTTCCAGGTAAGATCTACAGGTTAGTGCTTCTCTTCCAAGATCTCAATCCATTGGCATTTGTACTTCCATTTTTATTCTCAAAACCCTAAATATAAAAACCAAAAAATATTATGACTCAATCTGTTTGAGTCCTAGGCAAACCATTTCTAGGTTTCATAGATCAGGTCATGCCCTAAGTGGGTCTTCCTCAACGCTGAGCTAGAAGTGACTCTATTGCCCTAGATCTGAAAAACACTGATCTTCAAACCCTAGCGCTACCTTCCATGTTTCCCTCTTTTCTCGAAATTTGATCCTTTCTGGCAAAACCACTTTTTGGGTTTGTAGATCGAGTCTAAACCCAAGTGGGTCTCCTTCAACGTTGGGTAGAAAATGACTCCATTTTCCTCGATCTAAAAGGCACTAATCTCCAACCCTAACACTACCCCTTCTTTTGCCTTTTCCCCTTGTGTTTTGATCTTCTCCTGTTGACTCGGGTGTTTTGACATTTTCATACTGTTACCTCTTGATTTGACAGGGATATCCACAGGGCTGCAAGAGAGAATGATCGAGTTCAAAGGCCACCTACAAGAAGCTTCAAAGTTATTTTCTGAAATGTTAAAGAAAGGAATAAGCCCAAATACTGTAACTTTCAATACCATGATGATGCTTTAAGTTTAGAAAGTGATGCTGGCTCAATTGAAAATCAAAGAGTCCATAGCCAAAAGACATTAGGAAAAGAGGATGCTGGTCATTACACAGAGGTATTTGATAGTGTGACAAGTTCAGATAGTGATAGTTCAGAGTCTCAGACTGTGAAATTTTGGAGGGCTATCATATATTCGGATTTCAAAGGCTAAAATTCAGGAGTTGTTAGAGCATGTGCCTGTGCAGATACCTTGATCAATGACAATTCGTATAAGTGGAGAAATTAAGACGAAAGTTTTTGGGCTGGGAGGATTTTTTCCCCAGAGTTAATAAAGAAATTCATTGTTGAGTTTTTGGACATGTTGGGGTTTTTTAGTGGTAATCTTGTGTTTTCATAAGTTGTAGACTAAGCCGGCATAGAAGGCTAACAATCTAGCACGTTGGGCAAGCATTTGCAGCTGCCAAGTTGCTTGTCGCCGTTATGTTCTTGGAGGTTTGGGAGTAATGGAAAGTAGTCAGTTATACTACCATTCTCCTGGCCTCTGATTATGGAGCGGACCAGCCTGATCTCCCTTCTACAAAACGCAAAGCCTTTCTGAGTCCCCTTTTGACTCCATTCGCCCTTCTGATACTGGCACTGGCCTTTCCCTCGAGGACTGATCCTCCCTTCCCTTCCTACCCATCAATCCGACTTATTTTCCTTTCTGCTACCCGAGTTTCACTAAGGTAGCCTCTTCAGATCACCCTGCCCTTAGCTGCACCTGTCGTAGAGATCCGAACTTAGGGAAACCCCCCTAGAGCTGGAGAAGAGCCAGCCTGAAGCGAGGAGAGAGAAGGTGTGGTGACATTGGCCTCTCTCGAGAGGTTGTCGCCGAGCCGGCGCGCTCACGGTTTCAGCTTTTGGCACCTGCGTGCCAGTTTCGGGCGACAACATTTTGGCGCCGTTGCCGCGGACAAATCTTTTTGTTCCTGGACGACCTTTGTTTCTTTTAGTTTTTTACCTTTTTCCCTTTTTGGTAGATTTTTAGTCCAATCACTCTTCGAAATTAGACTTAAGTCCACCTGGCGACTCCACTGTTAGTTAACGGATTTGTCATCTCCAGCTAAACTCCCGAATTGGATGAGATGGAGAGCACTCATTGGTTTGATGATTTGATCGAGGTAAAGACTGAAGATAACACTAGCAATGGATCCTCTAGACCTAGCTAGTCTGGTTAGGTCTTGTTTTCTGGTTTTATGGTTTTAGCACTCTCTCATTGTATAAATAGAGGCTCCTTTAGCTCTATTCAGTTGGACTTTTGTAGCAGAGTTACTCTGAGAAAATTGTATTAAGCATTTGCTTTAATTTTTCAATAAAGATCAGACTTTGGAGGTCCATGAGCTCTTGGATGTGGTAGTTCTTTGCAATTGGTTGAGGTGATATTGTCTCTAACCCCTATTTCCTTAATGCTTATGTGAGATTAAATTGTTTATTTGTTAGCTCAAGAGGGCCATTGTTGGCACAGTAGAACAATCATTTGTAGTTCAACTTGATTGTTTATGCGAAGTAGATTAGTAATTTTGATGGACATGAGTAATCAGTATATACGTAATGTTGATCATAATTCAATTTTCTTAGCATACTAGCATATATTTTGATCTCACGTTTTTGTGTTAAGTTGTAGTGTGTTTTCAGACTTCACAGGTTGAAGAAGGGTGTGAGCTCAATTGCTTCTATCCCAGGCTTCAAGCAACCTTTTTGATCTAACACTTTCATTGCACGACTTACAGAGATCTTCTTTTTCAAAACACAAAAAGAAAGCTGGGAGTCTAACTCTCTCTCTTGGGTTCCATCCATAAATTTAAATACTTTCTTGGTTACCGAACTTCCTTCCTCTAGTTCTCCCTTTGCTCCTTGACTTCTTTTGTTTCTTTGCTTGCTAGCCCCTTTCCTCCTTGACTTGTTTGCCTTTTCTCACTTTTTCTTCATCGCTGCCCCGTTCTTACTCTCTTTTACCATCCTTTTTCTTCATTTTGGACAGCCCTAGTGTGCCTTAGTTTTCCTTCCTTTTTGCCTCTTTGTTGCCCTAGTTTTTGGGCCTTCTTCAACCTTGTTATTGGCCTTTTCTTCCACTTTTTGTTCGCTGCCCTGTTTTGTATTTTTTATGACAGCTATTTGTTTTCTCTTTCGCTGCCCCGTTTTCTTCAATTTTTGTCCTCCTTCAGCTTCATAGTTGGCTGCCCTATCCCTCCCTTTCTTTGGTTTTGACCTTCTCTTTGTTTTTTTGCCTTCTTTTCCTCATCTTCTTTTATTTCAGCCCTCTTTTCCTTTGTTCTTTTGGCTCTCATTCAAACTTCTTCTCTTTTCCCTTTTCACAGGTTTCAGAAAGATTTTCAAGTAAAAGTAAAAGCACTCTCCTTTTTACACAAGTCCTAATATTAGTAGAGTTGTTTGCTTTCATTTGAAAAGTCCTTTCAAGGATTAAAATCCTTAAGGCACATTGTATAAATTTTAATAAAGATCTTGTGTTTGAGTGGGTTTTTTAAGTCCCCACTCTCATCCTCCCCCATTTGGGGAGTCTTGTGTTGTGTTTACTTGTGTATGCTTAGGTTAGATTTGCTCGTCTTCATCATTATTTGCATCTTATTCTTAGAATAATTGTTAATCCATCACATCTAATTCATTAATTAAGTTGATTTCTCTATTTTTAATTGTTTATCTTTCTAAGTAAATCAACTGCTTAAATCTCTCTAATCACACCATAAGGTGGATCAAGAGTGCTCTCTGTCGGAGAGTTTAATAATTCATCTTTGCTTCTTGGTCACATTTGTTTAATCAATTAACTCTTAAGTAAGACTCTTGAACTTGCAAAAACACAAGTCAAGAGCACTCTCTATCGGAGAGCATCTTTAGCGTTTGCATCACCCTTGCATTAGTCTCATCTAGATTAGATAAGACTCTTGAACCTTCGTCATAAGACAAGGTCAAGAGCGCTCTCTGTCGGAGAGTCTAATTAATTAACTTAATAAAACCTTCAACACACACACCCTTTTAATTAATTAACTCCTTTCCCTCCTTGCTGGAGTATGCTCTGACCGATCCCAGATCGGAATACCCAGAAACAGCACTGGATCTTTAAACCCTATAAGAGTGATTTAATAATACTTAAACACCCGTAACCAACGCACCGGCGTTGTAGGGATTCTTCCAAAGTACTTCCTAGTAGAGGCGTCGGAACCTCCCGCTGTCTTAGATTCTCGGCTAGTTGGTCAATCTTTGCGATACCAGCCTGAGATACTGTGCGGGCCCGACATGTCTTCAACGGAGGGAACTTAGAAGAGTCTCCCGACTTTGACAAACCTTCGTTGATACCCTAATCAAGAGCATTTAAAATTCTTAAAATCTACCAAGAGCACTTGCAAAACCTAATACTCACTAGCTTAATTCCTAGACTTTATTTCACGCATTTATTTGACTCCATAAGGCACTGGTCTTTTGTTATATTTGATTAATTTTCTATCTTGATCAACTGTCTATGGTCCATTTCAATTGATTATATTTGAATGCTTAAGTTATAAGTTTGGAATCTTTGCTTATCTGTGTGATCTCTTGTTAGCAACGTGGATTGCTTTGATTAATCATCATCCCCTTAATATTAATCATTTTAAAACAGAATAACTTCTAAACAACACCCATCCGCATCCAAAACATCCAAAACTTAACTTAAACATTGAGCCATAGAAAACTTTGTTAGGGACTACCCCCTTGGCTTCGTTAGGAGTTAGCCTAAACAGAGGAGCTAGGAGTAGGTGACAGTACCTAGCTGTGTGCTTGCCCCCAAAGTCACACCTCTCCCACTTTCTCAAGTGAGGAGACAACTTTCAATTGATTTCTGCTGCTGGTGTGCAATCGGCGAACATCTTTTGGCGCCGTTGTCGGGGACAAAGTCCAGTTCCCGAATTTTGAAGATTATGCTTCATTGACATCTGTGGGAGAATACATTGCAGATTCTTCCTCTCACATGGCGACTCCATGAAGGGACAAAGCCCTTGTGCTTTTACAGATTTGAAGATCCGATTGGGTGTAGAGGTGAGCACACTCATCAGAAGGCTTTCAAGCTCACCTTGGCGACTCCACAAGTTTGGTATGAGGTATGATTTAACGCGTCTTTTCAAATTAAGTACCGCATTGTCTGATTTATGGAAGAACCATGGGATATGTGGCACGAGGCTTACGGCCCACTGGACTTCTCGAAAGTCCATGGATTTCCTAGTGAGTGTTACGACCCTGAGATACATGATATTCTTCCTGAATTTCATGGAAATGATGGTGTTTCAGCCACCCATCATATTGCCTCTTTTTGCAAACTGATGGCTGATGTTGATGTTCATCATGAGGATGAAATTATGATCGTTTTTGCCATAACTTTAGTAAATGATGCAATGACCTGGTTCTATGGTTTGTTGGATATATCCATAGATTCAGTGCCAAATTTTTTCGAGAGGTTTCTCCTCCGTTGGCACGATGGGACAATAGATGAGATTGAGCAGCTTGCTAAAAAATATGATGCTCTCATTCCTAGGGTTTATCACGAACTTGAGGAAGAGATTCATGAAGAACAAACCATGGAAGATCTGGTTGAGGAAGCAGTACAAGAACCCTTGGTCGAAGACATTACTGAAGAGATCCCGGATATGGCTGAAATAGAAGATGTGAAGCTGCCCCAGATTCATATACAGTTTCATGATGAAAAGCTGGAGCTGCCCCAGATTCATATACAGTTTCATGATGAAAAGCTGGAGCTGCCCCAAGTTCCTGAACAACTTCACGCGGAAGATGTGAACTTGTCTCAAGTTCATCGTATTGAAGGTAATGATGTTGTTTCTGCAGATCAGCTTGAGCAGTTTGATAATGAAGGGCTGTATGTGAGCCCTATCAACCAGTGGATAGAGTCTTCTTGTGCACGGTTTTATTCTTCCTGGTATAACTTCTTTTTTCCTAACAATTTGATGTTACAGTTCAGCTTCATTCATGAGCAGATTGCAAGGCATAGTTGTCTTATGATGAATATATCTTTGTTTCATTCACTAGCTAAGCTCAGAAAAAGGAAGTTTGGCATGGTAAAGATGCTAGAATGGCTTCATTGGTTGTATGCATACATTTAACAGTGTCTAGATTCATGTTAAGTTAGGTAGGTAGGAAGAAATAAGCTCTTGCATAAGCATTTAAATTTTCAGTCTGTTCTTCTTGGTTTTGTAATAAAGTGTGGGATGTGAATGAAGCCATCCCCTCACTTTTTTCTTTCAAATTGGTCTGCTGATACCTAGAGAAATCTGAGGTTCTCGTGTACTCTCTCAGAGAGCACACGTCCCCCATGGAGCCAGATGTTACCTCCTGATTTGACAGGGATATCCACAGGGCTGCAAGAGAGAATGATCGAGTTCAAAGGCCACCTATAAGAAGCTTCAAAGTTATTTTCTGAAATGTTAAAGAAAGGAATAAGCCCAAATATTGTAACTTCCAATACCATGATGATGCTTTAAGTTTAGAAAGTGATGCTGGCTCAATTGAAAATCAAAGAGTCCATAGCCAAAAGACATCAAGAAAAGAGGATGCTGGTCATTACACAGAGGTATCTGACAGTGTGACAAGTTCAGATAGTGATAGTTCAGACTGTGAAATTTTGGAGGGCTGTCATATATTCGGATTTCAAAGGCTAAAATTCAGGAGTTGTTAGAGCATGTGCTTGTGCAGATACCTTGATCAATGACAATCCGTATAAGTGGAGAAATTAAGAGGAAAGTTTTTGGGCTGGGAGGATTTTTTCCCCAGAGTTAATAAAGAAATTCATTGTTGAGTTTTTTGACATGTTGGGTTTTTCAGTGGTAATCTTGTGTTTTCATAAGTTGTAGACTAAGCCGGCATAGAAGGCTAACAATCTAGCACGTTGGGCAAGCATTTGCAGCTGCCAAGTTGCTTGTCGCCGTTATGTTCTTGGAGGTCTGGGAGTAATGGAAAGTAGTTAGTTATACTACCATTCTCCTGGCCTCTGATTATGGAGCGGACCAGCCTGATCTCCCTTCTGCAAAACGCAAAGCCTTTCTGAGTCCCCTTTTGACTCCATTCGCCCTTCTGATACTGGCACTGGCCTTTCCCTCGAGGACTGATCCTCCCTTCCCTTCCTGCCCATCAATCTGACTTATTTTCCTTTCTGCTACCCGAGTTTCTCTAAGGCAGCCTCTTCAGATCACCCTGCCCTAAGCTGCACCTGCCTTAGAGATCCGAAATTAGGGAAACCCCCCTAGAGCTGGAGAAGAGCCAGCTTGAAGCGAGGAGAGAGAAGTTGTGGTGACATTGGCCTCTCTCTCGAGAGGTAGTCGCCGGGCCGGCGCGCCCACGGTTTGGGATTTCGGCACCCGCGTGCTAGTTTCGGGCGACAACACATACCTTCCTTCGAGTCTACCCTTTGGTACTAGGTAGCCCCAATCTCGTTCTCACATGTTTTGCATTGGTCACGTTTCCCAAGGCAGTGGATATCTTCACCTCTTGCTAGTACCTTAACCCTAGATCTAGTATTTACCTCATAGGTCATCTGTGTCCCAACTTGGATCAAATCTCATATCTCCTAAACCTTGATCCAAAGCCTTGGTTCACCTAGTGACGTCATCCATAGATCTAGGGTTTCCATCACCTTACACCTTACGTACCTCAAGTCCATTTGATCTGATCTGGTGTCTAGGTCTCATCTCTCCTATCGGGAGTAGATCTGGGTCTCCCCCATTGTTGTCTTGGGCTAAGATAACATAAAGTGAAGATTGCCTCGATTGGCGTGACAACCATCCATTTGGGAGTCAAGGCAATCTTGGTTCCACCTCCTTAGTTGCTTGTCCCTCTACCGTCCATCCTGGATCCATCTCATATAGGCAACTACAAGGTTGGTGATAACAGGCCCAACTCAACCACAAAGAATGCAAGAAAATGGACAACGTCGGTCACTTCATAAGCACGAAACAATGTTCATCCACACATGAAAATGCTACACAGTTCTTGACCTCCAAAGACTTTTATTCAGAATGAGAATAAAAATATTACAATAGCATACAAGTAGAAGTTCGACCTTCGATCTCAACAAAGGCCAAGATGCCTTGCTTAAATAGATGAAGCCAAGCACAATAGGGGGCGCACTTGCCTTAGAGATGCGCCTTGCTTGGGTTGGAATGGGTTGGCGTGGGTTTGCGTGAGTTGTATATGTGTTGAGTAATGGAAAGATCCAAAACAAGATATGCCACATCCCAAAACTAAAAAACTTGCCTTCTTTTCTTGTGAAGTGCACCCCACTTGGAGAGATGCGCCCCTCCTTCCAAGAGGAAACACCCAAGCTTTGATTTACTTGGAAATAGCAAGCTTTGACATTCCAAAATCCTTCGGTACTTGCCGATTTACTTTGCCAACTCACGGAAATTGGTTTTGGCAAGTTTCTTTTACTTTATGAGTTGCCGAACTTTTCACTTTATCCATTTTTTTGGTCTTTTTTGGGTTTTTCAAGTAATAATTGATTTTGGAGACAATTAATTACTCAAAAATTTAGGAAAGTGGGTTCAGGGGTTAAGTGGGTGCTATGGGTTAGAAAATGAGCATCCCCATGGCAAAAACAACCTCCTAGTCCCACTTTTATGACTTAGAGAAATTTTACAATTAACTTTTTAAAAATAAGCCTGGAAAAATGGATTTTTTTCTTCTTCTGAAAATTAAAAAAAACCTATGGGGGACTTAATACATGTTCATAATGACTCAAAATAATTATTAGCATGGTAATATACATTGACACTTAGGTTTTAATAACCTCTCAAGGCCTAACCACCAAGACAATTATTCAATGTTCCACCAAGTTTCTGGGACGCGGGGGCGTGGGAGCGGGGAAACGCACATTGGGGACGTGTAGAGACACCCCAAAATTTTGGGGTATTTTGGGGGACGGGGGGCAGGGAGGCTTCGGGGTCCCTAACATAGGGGTTCGGTCTCTAAAATTATAAAAAACAAGAAAAATAATAAAAATATGAACCCCAACATATAAACATATCAATTCTTCATCCCATCACCATTTGCATACTAGCATGCTTATGTTCCCGAAGAGTTTAGTGTAATTTAATGTAATCGTTATAGCCAAGCATATCATATCGATGTTTGTTTCTTTTTATTTGTTTCTATTTCGTTTTAAAATGACCATTTAGTGTAAAAGCCTAAAATTTAAGATGAACCATTTCTTTTTTAAGTAAAAAAATTTAAAAAATCGAGGGCAGTCAGGGTTTGTCGAAGCCCCCCATTTTCAGGAGGGGGTGTGTGGGAGCCCCCCAATCCGGGAAACTCCTAGACCTGCGTTTCCCCAAGTTTCGCAGAAAGGGGGGCACTGGGAAATGTTTCCCATGGAGCCCCCGAGCCCCCGGGGCGTGGGAAGCGTAGGGGGCGAGCCCCCGACCCTGGGAGGCGTGTCCCCGTGGAACACTGCAATTATTCCAACTTTGGAGGCTCGAGTGAAAAACTTGAAAATTATAAATCGTTAAAAAATGATATATAATCAACAAGGAAAAAACACCGTGGAATAAAATATTAATGGATAAGTCCTAGGAAGCCAAACCTTTTACATAAATTCATCTTGTTATGTCATTTTATTACAATTCCCCTGAAACAGAGAAAATCTGTTTCCTACAGGAACTTCCAACGTAAATAACACAAATTCTCCATGAATGGAAAAGATAAACTAAATAAGATAAGTGATGAAATTACATTCACGATAGTGGGTCTTATATAATCCCATCATGCCCTTACTAAGAGGCATGTCTCTTGATTTAATTAATTAATGAATTTTTATCATTTAATATTAATGATATTATTCATATAATATCCCCGTGGGATATGAACATGTTAAAAAAAAGGGGCCTAGGAAGGCCTAAATAGACTTCTAAACTCGAAATATGAACAAGTAGTTGTTCATCTTTGGTGGCTCACTTGAAAGTCCAACTGAGTGCAACTCAGGTCGTAACAGGATCATAGAAAAACTGTGAGCAAGATCATCATTTCGTTGAATGAAAGGTTGGTTCTCTTGCTTCAATGGTATTTGATTAAAATGTTCTATGATCACTAGGGGAATGTGCAAGGATAATCCATCTGATTCATTCAACTTTGCATGGTTGAGTTTTTTCTCTTGCTTTTGACCAACAAAGATGAAATCGTTGAGATCACATGATTCATGAGGTTCTTGCTGCCTGCACCTGGGGGAATTTGTTAACCCAATGTATAAAATTTTCTCATCCTTCCCTTCACAAACTTTCTCTTCAATACTAGGCACAAACTAGAAGTGTGGAGATTCATCTTCCTTGAAAGCTTTGGCATCACTCAATCCCTCATTACTACCATGCATTGGTGTTGATTTATTTCTGCATTGTTCCCTTTTTGCTCGAAAATTTTCATATAGTTGAGGTTCTCCCCAACGATCCATGAAGATAGCTTCAAAGGTCAGCACTGAATCAATGCCTCCCTTTCTCATGTTAGAGTTTGTAGTTTAATTCAAATATATTAGATCTGTAATCTAATGTAATAGGATCATTGTAAGATAGACAAGCACAACACAAAAGAAAGACACAAATATTTTATCTTGGAAAACCACAAGGGAGAAAACCCAACAACTTCTTCTATATAGATTCGTGTAACACCCCGGTTTTGACCCCATGGTATTCAAATTGTACATGATGTTTATATTGTATTTAAATCATGGCGAGGAGCTCAAGGCTAAGGCCTTGCCATTGATTTGGTGTTTTTGTGTATCGATAATTAAGGTTGATGCTGATTGTTACAGTGCTAGTCAAGCACAACATATTGAGTCATCATGTAAATACACGATTTAATAAAATACCGCAACTAGTTATGCACTGCAATGTAAGAGATGGGGGCATGATTTCACAAGGAATAGGGAGGGGAGTTAGTCAAATCCCTGAGCCATAGGGTGAGACCAGATGTCAATGGGGGAACCCATAAACCCTCAGCTACCTTTTTGTCCTCTGCACTCAATCATTCAATTCTTCCAGAAGAGCGGTTGAGGTAGTTAATACCTTGGGCAGAGTAAGGCATGGCAATCGGTTTTGTGACTAAGCTTGCCTACAGCCTGCAGTCTGGGAAGCCGTGTTCTTGCTTCTGAAGCAAGTGATCGCGGGGATGCGTGCCCAGTCCATTATCCTTGTTTTCACCTAAACGTTGTTGGTCATGGGGATGTTGTTCATTACGCGTTGTTCACTCTCCTGAGTCGGGGAAGCGGTTGTTCAGTGTGGTTCTGCAAGTATTTTCCTTTGCTGAGACCCTGGTTGATGGGTTACAGTGTTATTCTGAACTACAGAGTGGTATGAAACCTTGTTTCTTTGTTTTACAGAGTGGAGCCCTGCGTTGTTGTGTCTCCTTGTGGTTTGCAGTGATGTGCACCTTGGTTTGGGTCTGAACTGTATGCAAGACTTAGGAGTGGAAGAGACGCCGAATGGGCTTGATAAACCTAGTGCAGAGAGGAACCTCACGAAAAGATAAGAGTGGCTGGTGAATCTTCTATGCACACCTTGAAGAGCACTAGAAGGGAAGGCATATCCTGAGGGACTGTGGAGCAGAGAAGGGGATGCTTCCTTGTGTTGGGTGTGTAGGTATTGTTGATGCTAGGCCAGATAGATCTTGTGGAGGTGTCCCTAGCTCTTGAATGAGCCACTAGCTTAGCCATTCTTCCTTTCCACTTCTTTAGCAGCCTGATAAATCCAAACATAGATTGGCTTGGCTGACAACCTGATAAACCTAATTGTATATTGGCTTGGCTGGGTAGCCTGATAAATCGAATTGAAAATTGGCTTGGCTGAGTAGCCTGATAAACCCAACTGGTAGTTGGCTTGGCTGAGTCTTGTTGTGCGTTTGGCCATGTGTGATCCTTGGTTGGACAGCCTGATAAACCCAACTATGAATGCTGGCTTGGCTGAGTAGCCTGGTAAACCCAACAGTGAGATGGCTTGGCTGTGTAGCCTGATAAACTCATCTGTTGGCTTGGCTGGTCCTTAACGTCAATGTTGGCTTGATTGTGTGCAGTCTGATAAACTCAACTGCTAGTTGGCTTGGCTGTGTAGCTTGATAAACCCAACAGTGTATTGGCTTATTGCTTATAGCTTGATAAACCCAACTGTGTGTTGGCTTGGTTGGACAGTCTGATAAACCCAACTGAAGGTTGGCTTGACTGTGTGTGATATGATCTAGCTGTGTGTGAGTCCGTTGTTCCCTAGTACCTTGTGGAAATCATGCCCAGCTCGGGGGTGGAAGTTGTGTTGAGAGATTAATGAACACAACTGGCCTATGGTTGGGTGGAACGTTGCAACAACATAGCTAGTTGTGGGACAGTTTCATTTTTCAGATAAGTATTCTCTGTTATTCTTATTTATGGAATGTATTTGCTTATGAATGAATTGAATATGATGAATGCTTGCTAATGATTTCAGTAGAGTTTACTGTTGTTAAATGTTCCCGCATTTGCATTTGTATATGCCTTGTATGTTTCAATGCATTTTGCTTATGATCATGGAGGCTAGAAGCCTGGTTATAGAGTCAGAAGGCATCTGACTTAAGCGTTTCGCATCCCGGAATCCGCTTGCGGAAGGTGGAAGGCAGGAGGCAGAGGAGAGAAGTTGAAACAAGGAAGAATGTTGGTTTTCTGCACCTCGGAATCCGCCTGTGGAAGCCAGAAGTTGAAAGCAGAAAAAGAGTCGGAAATTCCAAGGCAAAAGTGTGTTTTCCGCACCCCGGAATCTGCCTGCGGAAGGCGGGAGACGGAAAATGTGAAAAAGGTTAAGGCGAAAAGTTGTTTTTCTTATTTCCGAGGTCCGTAGCGGAAGGTGGAAAGGCAGAAGTCAGAAGGAGGAAAGTCGAAAAACAAATGATCGTTTCGCGGGTTTTCCGATTTTCGAGGTCCGCAGCAGAAGGTGGAAAGGCGGAAGTCGGAAGGTGGAAAGGCGAAAGACAAGTTATGGTTTCGTGGGTTTTCTGATTTTCGAGGTCTGCAGTGGAAGGCAGAAAGGTGGAAGTCGAAAGACAAGTGATCGTTTCGCGGGTTTTTTGATTCCCGAGTTCCGTAGCGGAAGGAAGAAAGTGTTTAAATGACTTCGTCGCACATTATGTATCTGGTTCCCGGATTCCGTAGCGGAAGGCAGAAAGGGGAATGCAGAGGGCGGAGTGCGGAAAATGTTTTTTTGGTCACAGAATGGATCTGTCAAGGGAGGAACGACCGTTACAATGATGTTTATGCTTAAGCATGATTGTTAAAGGATGTATATGACCCATGACTGTGTTAAAGAGATAGTAAAGATAAATTTTAAATTATTGTGCATATCAGTTAGGTGTGTGGGCATAGGGTTCATGACATTGCGGTATATCAGAGCAGGATTAGTGGTCGTGTTCTCCTCCGAGGCGGGAGGGGACGTGACAATTCGTCACTTAGTACAATGTCAGATCGAGATAGAAAACCCAAAGATAAGATTTCTTTTGCTTCTTCATCTTTTTCTTCATGAGTGAACTTGTCTTTCTCACTCTAGGAGCGAACTTGCTTGCACTTGTTGTGTGTCCAAATGAGGGAGGGTGCCTCCCTATTTATATTCTTCAGTTGGGTGACCTTTTGGTCCAACAAGGCTGGCTTTTGGACCTTACTGGTCCAACCTCTTCTAGGGAGACTAAAAATTACATTTTATACTTATTCTCTTGGGGACTATTGCCTTGACTTACAATGGAGGTTTTATCTCAACTCTTATATGACCAATTACATTAATGACATCTCCGATCAGAGGCAAAACATCCCCAAAATGAGGTACAATAAAAATACAACCAAGTACAATAATAATAATACAAATAATACAATGAAGAATATCTTATGAAGTTACATTATCAGTAACACTTTCTCTTAACAAGGAAAGTATTCTTCTAACCCGATCATCACCACAATTAGACACAATCTCTGGACATCATCGTCATCGCTAGATCATCATCACTGGATCGTCATCACTAGATCATCATCACAACTGCAACAACTCTCATCTCGTCGACCATTGACTAGTGACATCTCTCGAATTTATACATCCTCAGAAGTTCTACAGGGACAACCCTTTTTCATGCTGGATGTAGGCCTAGATCCCATCTAGGACTTCATCATCATTTCTACGAGCAAACCATCAAGTAGGTACAACTTAAGTCCTCATTTTACATTGCCCAAGCAATAACCTATGTATCCTACTATCATCCCATTGTATCCAGATCATCTCATCAACTCATATGCCTACATTACGTCCCCAGGATAACCTGCATCCTCCACACTGTGGAGATCAACCCAAGAGCATACACGACATCGTCGATATGGAGAGCATCCTAGGTGCATATCACATGTCCACCAGATAACTTGCGTCTCCCACCCAGTAGGTACAACCCAGGAACACCTGTGTCTTCCACCTAGTGGATACAACCTAGATGTATTACGTCTCTCTCTTAGTTAACATGCGTCTCCCACCTAGTGGGTACAACCCAGGAACATCTGCATCTCCCACTTAGTGCGTACAACCCAGATGTATTACGACTCTCTCAATCAACCTATGTCTTCGTACATGGAGATACAACCCAGGAGCATCCTAGATGCATTACATCCTTTCGGACCACCTGCATCTTCGTCCATGCAGATACAACCCTGGTGCACCTACGTCTTCTGGACATGTCACAACACTCCCTCTTTTGAGGAACATCGATCTGGATAACACCAAGATTCTCTCTGAAGTACTCGAACTTTACTCTCTCTAACGACTTGGTCAACACATGGGTTGTCTGCTCGTCTATCGCCTCATACTGGAGCTTCACTGCTCCTCTTTGCATTGTTGTTGTAAATGTAACTTCGGAAGATATTCTATTGTATATTATTATTGTACCTTCGTTGGAGATGTTTTTCCTCCATTTAGGGATGTCATTATTATATTTGGTCATGCCAGAATATCGAGGTAAAACCTCCATTGTAAGTCAGGGCAATAGTCCCCAAAAGAAGTATTATATAAAATGTATTTTGAGTCTTCCTAGGTAGGTCGGCCCCAATTAGATAACCTGGCCAACCTAGTTATGTAAGTGAGTCACACAACTGAAGAATATAAATAGGGAGGCACCCTCCCTCATTTAGACACAGTCACTCCCTCTCAAGTTCGCTAAAGAGAGAGAGAGAGAGACAAGAGTGCCGGTGCTAGAAGAAGAAGAAGCTGTCGAAGATATCATTCTCTGGGTATTCTATCTTGGTTTGACATTGTACTTAGTGATGAAACTATTCTGAAGAATTTTGCGGGGTTTTCTCCTTTATGGTTTCCCTGAGGAAAATCTTTGTGTTCTTGTGTATTGTCGTGCTTGTTTATCTTTCAGATTAAATATCTAACATAAATGAATTAAAGTGCAAACTCTAACATGGTATCAGAGCCACTTTGAAAGAAGGCATTGTGCAACTGCGGAAACTAGGGCTTTCAAGTTCTAGCAATTTTCTCCACCAACTTTCCAGAAAAGAGGGTTAGGCTAACTCACCTCAAGTAGGCGCATCTTTTGGTGAAGAAAGATTTCAATTTGAAGAAGTTTCATTTTTGACGTCATCATTATTGCTGGGGGAAACTAGGGCTTCCTAATTCAAGGTCTTCTCTCCACAGATCATCAGAAAAAGAGGGCTAGGCTAATTTGCCCTAGGAGGGCGCATCTTTTGGAGGAAGCAAAATCAAGTTTGAAGAACCATCTTTCTATTTTCATTAGAGCTTTGGTATAGCTTCGTTAAAGCATCCCACATCTCATATGCATTTTGTTTCCTTGTAATGTGTGGGGTGACGTGGTCCTTGATTGAATCAAGGAGAATCTGCTTAGCCTTAATGTTCTTCTTTTCATATGCAACCTTTACCATAGCATATGTAGGAATAGTTATAGGATTTGCATTTGTGCTCTCCACAGTGTCCCATAATCACTTTCTTTCAGATACAAGACAAACCTGGCCTTCCATGCACTGAAGTTTGGGGCCCCATCCAACCGATCCTCCACACACAAACTGTTGAATTATTGTAACTTTGAAGTGTATTTACTTATTATCCCCGATATTCCTATCGGGAGAATCATTTGTATTTCATTATACCCCGACGTTCCTATCAGGAGAATTACTAAGAGTCATGAGGAAAAACCCTCCATTGTAAGTCGGGTCATTAGCACGCTAATTAATATAATATTAAGTTGTTTGTGTCCTAGAGAAGTCAACCCAGTCAATTTTAGTGGGACTGACTTGGTGGAGTGAATTGTCAAGTGAACGGAAGAATATAAATAGAAGTGAGGCTCCCCTCATTTCTACACACACTCACTCACTTGTGTAGCGGATAAGAGAGAGATAGCTGTAGCTGCAAGGAGGAGAAGGATCAGTCTGGGGTTTTATCTTTTATCTTTTGATCATCTATATTGAGGAAGCTTTTGCTGGGTTTTTCCAATTAGGGTTTTCCCAGGGTAATTCTGTGTTGATCTTGTGATACTGCTTCTTTTAGTGATCCTGTCTATATGCTTTTGTTATGCAATTGAAATTGAATGCTGATAATCTAGCTTAGCATATGGAATCTTAACATGGTATTAGAGCTAACCTGAATAGGACAACTTTTACAAGGTGAAAAAGCCCTCTCTCTCTCCCCTACAAGAAATTAGGGTTTCGGGAAAATTGAGTTTTGAAGAACTGATTGCATGGAAAGTTGCGCCCTCCTAGAGCGCATCTTCTGAGCCTAGGATCAAAATTTTTGGAGTAGCAGATCTCCCGAAAAGTCAAACCCTAGTTTGACACTACACCAAAAAACTGCAGAAATCCAGTGAACTAGAAAACTGCTAGAAGCTGCAGTGCTGAATCTCGCTAGTCAGATTTGAAAGGTGAAGACTTGAGATCTCAAGAAACCAAGCACACCAGTCAACTCGCCTCAGTGAAGTGCATCTCCTGGTAAGATTAGTTTCTCATTTTCCAGATTTTCAATTTTTTGTAATCTCCTATCAAGATGGCCCCCAAGCACCAAGCTTGCGGACAAGCTAGAAGGCATAGAAAATTATAGAGCATGGAAATACAGAATTGGTCTCATTCTCAAGGAGAATGATCTTGAGAAATATATCAATGATGAAGTTGCAGAACATGAAGAGTCTGAAGCTAAGGAGAAGCACAAAAAGGATCTGATTAGGGCAAAAAGAATTATTGCTGATTCCATCAAGGATCACATGATCTCTCAAGTGTCATCCAAGAAGACTCCGAAAGAAATGTATGATGCCCTAGCAAGAATGTACGAAGGAAGAAACATCAACAGAAAGATGAATCTAGAGCTCAGTTGAAGAGCACTAAGATGAGTCATGGAGAATCCATTCAGAACTACTTCACAAGGGTCTCCCAGTTCAAGGAACAACTAGAAGCCATTGGATACAAACTTGATGAAGATGAATTGGTTATGACTGCTCTCAATGGTCTCACTAGACCCTGGGAGTCATTCATTCATATGATGTGTGCCAGGAAGGAAAGCATGAAGTTTGATGTTGTATGGGAAGATTGTATTCAAGAGGAGACTAGAGTGGCAAATAGAGAAGCTCTACTGAAGGAGGATGATCAAGCCCTAGCCACCCATACCAAGAGAAGAAGTCAACCCAACTTCAAGAAGGGAAACCACAAGGAGTCTCAACCTCCCAGAAGGTTCCATAGAACAAGAGAAATTCTCCCCAATAAGGACTGCTCCAGCTTTCAATGTTTTCATTGTGATAAGATAGGACACATTGCCGGAAATTGTCCTTTGAAGAGACAAGAATACAAGAAGAGGAACAACAACAACAAAAGACATCATGCACATCTAGCTGAAGATGATGATGAAGAAGAAGAAAAGGAAGGACCTCGAAGAAAGCAAGCAAGAGAAGAAGATGCAGAAGAGTATGTACTATAGTAGGAGATGACTATCAATATCCAATCAAAGGGATTGGTTAAGCAAGCTACAAGCTTGATTCAGGAAATCCCCTGAAGATGAAGGAAATTTTATATGTACCAGGTCTAAAGAAGAATTTACTTTCTATCTCAGCTCTAGATAAGAAAGGATTCAGAGTTGCATTCATAGATGGCCAAGTACTCATGTGGCCCAAAGGAAAGTCAATTGAAGATGCAGTTGTCATTGGTGAAGAAGAAGGAGGCCTGTATAAACTCAAGGGACATACAGAAACAACCCTTGTTCATGAGTCCACTAACCCTAGTGAACTGTGGCATATAAGGCTTTTTCACATCAATTACAAAGCACTACCTCATGTGAACAAAGTAGTGACGGGATTACCAGACTTGGAGATCAACCATGAAGGCATTTGCAAAGGATGTGCGAAAGGGAAGAATATCAAGAATCCATTTCTGAAGAGTGAAACAAAAACTAAAGGTACGTTGGAATTGATTCATTCAAATGTGTGTGGTCCAATGTCCTTCACATCTTTGAGTGGTTTTGAGTATTATAGTACATTTATTGATGACTATTCAAGAAAGACATGGATATACTTCTTGAAAGCAAAGAGCGAGGTGTTTGAGAAATTCAAGGAATTCAAAGCCTTGATAGAGAATATTTCAGACAAAAGAATCAAGACACTTCAATCAGATAATGGCGGAGAATATATTTCAAAAGAGTTTGAAGCCTTTTGCAAAGATGTTGCAATCAAGAGGGAACTAACTAATCTCTACAATCCTCAACAAAATGGTGTTGCAGAAAGAAAGAACAGAACCGCCATGGAGGCAGTGAAGACAATGATATATGATCAAGATCTTCCAATGCATCTATGGGCAGAAGCAACAAGAACTGTTGTCTATGTATAGAATAGAATATCTCACAGTGCTCTTGGATTCAAGACTCTAGAAGAGATGTTTACGGGAAAGAAGCCTGAGGTAAGTCACCTCAAGATATTTGGTTGTCCAGTATATGTTCATATATCGAAAGAGAAAAGAACCAAGTTGGACCCTTCCGGAAAGAAGGGGATATGTATTGGATATTGTGAAGTATCCAAGGCATTCAGAATTTACATTCCTGGATTCCATCACATGGAAATCAGTAGAGATGTAACATTCGATGAAGAAGTAACTCTCAAGAGATCCAGAAAATGTCAACATGAAGAAGTTTATGAGGAAGATGCACCTCCCAAAAATGTAGAGGCTACATTCCTCCCTGACGATGAAGCACCTGAAGATCATGATATGACAGAACCACAAGAACCCCCTACGATGGAAATATCACGAAACAGAAAGCCTGCTTGGGCAAGAGAAATTATACAAGAAGCAAAAAGATATGGAGCTCCTGAAGCCTCAACAAGGATAAGCAAGAAGCCCAAGACATTTTCCAACTATGTAGCTTTGATGTGTGATCTTGTAGATCAAGAACCTACAAACTATGAAGAAGCTGTACAGAAGAAAGAATGGGTAGAAGCAATGACGGAAGAGTAACAGTCAATAATGAAGAATGATGTTTGGGATATAGTTCCCATACTAGAAGGCAAGAGTGTAGTATCCTCCAAATGGATCTACAAAATAAAACATGCAGCTGACGGAAGTATAGAGAAGTACAAGGCAAGATTTGTGGCTAGAGGTTTCTCTTAGAAAGAGGGAATTGATTATGAAGAAACATTTGCACCAGTAGCACGGTATACTTCGATTAGAGCTATCATGGCACTTGCATCCATGATGAAGTGGAACTTACACCAGATGGATGTGAAGACAACCTTCTTGAATGGTGTGATTGAAGAAGAAGTATACATTAAACAACCACAAGGATTTGAAGTTAAAGACAGACGAACTCACGTATGCAAGTTGAAGAAGGCCCTGTACGGTCTGTATGGAAGGATAGATAGTTTCCTGATGAGCTTAGACTTTACCAAGAGTAAAGCCGATCCTGACCTTTAATTCAAGGTTATAGAAGATGAACCTGTCACACTATTACTGTATGTGGATGATCTATTTCTGACAGGGAATGAGAAACAAATTGTGGAATGCAAGAAGAAGCTTGCTGAAGAATCTGAGATGAAAGACCTTGGGTTAATGCATTATTTCCTAGGTTTGGAGGTATGGCATAACTCAGAAAGAATCTTTGTTAATCAAGGAAAGTACTCAGTGGAAATATTGAAAAGATTTGATATGTTGGAATGTAAAACCATGGCCACACCCATGGATAGCAACCTGAAGTTGCTGGCTGATGAATCAACAGAATTGGTGGATGTGACTCAATACAGACAAATTATTGGGTCATTGATGTATCTAACAAATACCAGACCAGACATTTCTTTTGCTGTGAACACCTTGAGTCAGTATCTAGTTCAACCTAGACGTGTTCACTTGATAGCTGCAAAACATGTGATGAGATATCTGAAAGGGACTATAGACTTTGATCTATACTATGATGGAAACCATGATTACAGATTGTATAGCTATACAGATGCAGATTGGGTTGGAAGTGTCTCAGACAGAAGAAGCACATCAGGTGGATGTTATAGTCTGGGGTCTACTATGATTTCATGGTTTAGCAGGAAACAATCCAGTGTTGCTGTAATGACCCAAAATTTCGTAAAAATTAATTTTTTTTTAAAGTAACATAAAATGTCTTAAATCGCAGTTTAGTAACTGCTAGCGGTTAGCGGAAAATGAAACAGTTTAACAAAATTTAAGGATTAGTTTCAAATAACAGAAAATCTGTGCCAAAAAGGATGTAATCTTTACACACTTGTATTAACTTTATAGCTTTAATTTTCAAATGTGATAGAAAGAGGACTTGCATTTAGTTGCTGCTAGATATACTGATGATTTACTTTTGCTAAGTAGGTGAGACACCTTGTTTGAAATCGGGGCTTACTTAGCGTTCTGCTTACTCAAATGGACTGCTAGTTCTTACAGGTTTAGCAGGTAAGCGTAAGATCATGTAGGTGTTTATTTTAAATTACGTCGAGAAAGTACTTCCCTGGCATGCTAAGATGCTAGTATAAGAATCGATTATTTAAGCTGCAAGTCTCTGAAGAGGTAAAGTAAATTTCTTTTGTTGTTTTGAATCTATGACAGTATTTATATCTAAAGCCATATTGACCTTTTATTCTTACATAATCAATGCTTTTAAAAGAATGTGTTCTTCCAAGGTTCCTTCTGTCGTAAGATGATTATCTTTTATAAATTATAGTACATGGTCATTTATAGATTCCCACAGTGAGCATAGAGCTCATGGTCTTGGTACATAATTACTTCGACTATTTCGTGGTCTTACTGCTATTTTTACTTTAATACTCAAGTGTGCTGCTCTTTATGTATGAACATATTCTTATGTTTTTCGATGGTTAAGTTTACAATGAGTGATTAGCTTCTTATTAGAAACTCTCTAAATAAAGTTAGTCTTCAGTCTTCTTGAAGACTCCCTCATTTATCAGCATCAAGTTTTTATGTGGAGAAGTTTAAGGCTTTTCCAGTCTATTAAGAATCATATCTATACCCTATTTTCCTTTACTAGTTCTGACACATTACCAAACTTGTTTGATTTGTTGTAAGTAAGAATATCTTCTTGGAATAGCTAGTAGACAAGCTGTATTGATAGTATTTATATTTTAACCATGATACAATTATTATTGCAATGTTATAAGACTATATTGATTTATAATCCATCAATATTAAGCTATAACAACTATCCTAACTTGTAACTTATATCTTCTTGGAACAGCTAGTAGACAAGCTGTATTCATAGTATTTATATTTTAACCATGATACAATTATTATTGCAATGTTATAATACTATATTGATTTATAATCCATCAATATTAAGCTATAACAACTATCCTAACTTGTAACGTAAGGTAGTTTTACCTACCTATCTACTACTATAATGTAGTCGAAGCTAGTGGCAACATACCTTATAAGTTTTGATCCTACACTATACTAGTTCTAAGGCATGATATATTCGATGGTATGTTTGATATTATTAGCAATCATAAAACTTGGTTTATTATGATCAATGGCATGATTTAATTATTGGCAAACATACGGTTAAAGGGTATTGGCAATGATAAGTTTAAAAATCAAATGTGCAGCGCTGACATTAGAACTCGACCCACACTTGTTGAGATTTTTGGAAGGGCACGTGGACAAGGCCTCCTCCATGCGTTGGTTGACTTAAAACGTTGTAACCCTACTCCTTTGCATTTGGTCCGAGGGTTTTCCCTTCTGCTGGTTGCGTTATGAGTCTTTGCGGCCATGAGAGGCCTGCTGCCTCCTTGATCGTTGGCACTGTAGTTTGCATTACTTGTAAAGTGAATCTTGGTATCGTGGTTTAAGATTTCATGTTCTCTTGTGAGTAAGGAATACACTATGAGAGTGTTTAATGGTTTCTTCAAGTGGCTCAAAGCCTGTAATGGTCTTACCCTTGTGATTGCTCGTTCATTGCTTTGGCATTGTGAACTTGAGATCGTCTCTTTGCTGTCTCTGTCGCAGAGTTGGCTTTAAGGGTTTTCTTGCTTTTGGGTTCAGTGCATTCAAGCTGGTGTGGTCGTTACTTTTCGGCTTCGATTCTTTTTGTTCACAGGTACACATTTTTCCCTACTCATTTTCTCTTTTCATTCGATTTACCATGTTAGGGTTTTATTAATTTAAGAACAGAGTTTAAGTATTGTTTAAATTTATGTTTTGCAGGCTCCCGCTACCAGCTCCAGGCTATGGGTGGAAAAGCAAGCTCGTGCTCAGTTATTTTCGTGGCCTTCCATCTGGTAAGCCTCGGTCTCATCGAGGGTTCTCCCTGCATGTAGTTTGGATTGTTGGATATGGTTCCTGTGGGTGGATACAAGGCTTTGGTTCTCTGTTGGTTATGATTTTTAGTTTGTGAAGTATTATCCAAGTTTTAATTAAATACCCTCACGATACTTCGCTGGGTAATACAGGCTCTTGAAGCTGTGATGTATCTGTGGTTTTTGTTATGAAGTTTTAGCCTTACGGATTTAGCGATGTAAAAGCTTTTGTTTAAGATTTATAAAGAGCCCAGCTCTGAGCTCAGAGATGCTAGATGACCTCTGTCTAATGTTACTTCAGTTTTCCCTTTTACATTTGAACTTAGTGAAATGAAGACTGTGGAACAGTCGAGTTGTAGAGTGAACTGGGTTTTACTTTTCCTGTCAGTAATGTATCTTATTTACAGTTTAATATAAAAGACTTTTGTATATTCGGTTTTACTAGCAGGCTTGGGTTTCGACCCTTCGACTCTATAGGCTATAAGCCTACCTTTGAATAAGGATTTTATAATGAAATTGGTTAACTATTTCTGGTTTATTTGTCCATGATTTACATATGTAATGTCTTTATTAATATTCTATATTTATAATTATTTTTAAAGCACTATTTGTGAGATGATAATTTAATTTTGAAACTCGGCTTTTTAAGGGTTTAAAATTTCTGTATAACCCTACAGTTTATAAAGTCCTTGTTTCTACTTACAACATTCTTAACTCTGTTTTAAAAAATAGGATAATGGATGATGATATGACTTACAGTTATATGTTTGATACTAGCTCTGTAAAAATAAGAAATTCTAAACAATTTTTACAGTTTTTGCTTCTAGTTTTTAGTTAAGAGAATACTTAGGATTTTAGTGCAGACTACTCGAAAACTAGGATACTGTTAACTTTCAGTAATCTTTGTAATTCCAAAAGGATTGTAGAAAAATCCTTTGGTCTTGGATAAAGACACACACTGGTCTGGAATGTTAATGTTTATAAACTGTTTTACAATTTCCTTTTCACATGGTTTTTAGATGTTAATTTACTTACTTTACTTCTGTTAACTATAATTTCTATTTATCAGCATACTAATACTGGAATAATATTTACTGTTCTCTTTCATACCTATTTTTCTATTTAGTTAACTGAAGTAAATAAATGCAGACAATACATAGCACTGCTATTTAATGAAATTCATAAACAATGAAGTAAAATCTATCTACTGTTTTCATTGAAATAAAAGAATCATTTCATTCACCTAAGCAATCCAGCTGTACTAGAGTACGACCTGAGTTCAGGTGTGGAAAAATACAGCTTGGAAATTTTAATTCCATCTGTTTCACTTTTCACATAATCATTTCTATATCTACTATAATCTATAATTTTACTGAATCCAGCATTATTCAGTTACTCTTCATTCATAAACCCTAAAATACTAACATGCATGTAGTAGAAAAACTAAGAAATATTTAACTGAAGACAATAAAATAAAATAGAACCTGTTGAGGACAAGACGACAACAGCTTAAGGAGGCTGTTCCTCCCAACCAAACTCTTGGAGAGCGCTCAGACAATGCTTCCTCAGGACCCTCGAGCTTGTTCCTAGTCTTCTTGGCTGAGAATTGGGTGGAGAATGCAACTGTAAGACCTCTGTCACCTGACTGGTCCAATTACCTTAGTAATCAAAATCTGCTCTCAGCAGTATGAACCTCAGCTTAGAAGCTGCAACTAGTTCAATCTCAGCAGTTAACCCCTCAAACACACTCCAGAAATCCCCTCCATTGAATTTCTCTTTGGTAAATTCATTCACCCTGAATGATCACCTCTCTAGAATGAGCAGCCTTAGCTCTCTTCAATGGGAAATTTTATAGAGATGCCTAGGTCTTATGGGTCAGTTTTCATTTAATGAGCCACCTGCTCTGATTCCACTTTCTTGGGGAATCATGACCACAAATATAGGGAAGTTGCCACCTGCAACAGTTGGAAGTGGTTTGAGGATGCTGCCACTTGTCAGTTTGCTCTCCACCCAGTCTCCTCCACCAATTAACTAGTAAAGACTCTTTTAACAGCTTCCCTAAGCTGTTGTCTCCTCATTTATTTATTTATAAATAAAATATTCTGAATTTACATTAAATATTCTTGACCCCATTGGGTCATCAATTACAACTTAGCATAAAATTTAACACAATGTTCCTCAAACATTATAAAATTGTTTTTGCAAATTGGGGGCATGTGACAGTTGCTCTTAGCACGGTTGAAGCAGAATATATAACAGCTTGCTTTGCTAGTTGTGAAGCCATATGGCTTCGGAAGCTGATGTCAGGTTTATTCAACCTGGAGTTGGATACCACTGTGATTCTATGTGATAACCAGAGTTGTATAAAGATGATGGAGAACCCAGTGTTCCACGATAGGTCGAAGCACATAGAAATCCGATATTTCTACATTCGAGATATGATGCAGAAGGGAGCCATAAAGCTCCACTATGTGAGTACCGATGAACAAGTTGCTGATGTGTTGACGAAGCCTCTGTCTCGAGTAAAGTTTGAATACTTTCGAGACAAGCTTGGTGTTGTTCAGAAAGACCTTCCCTGAAAGGGGGAGCAAAGATGTTGCAGTGGGAGTGTATCATCCCTGGACATTTGTCCTAAAGTGATCCGTAGACTTATGTCTCCGAGAAAGAAGAAGTATTGTATCATCCCTGAACATTTGTTCTAAAGTGATCCGATGACTTCGGTCCTCGAGAATGTGGTGGGATTTTATCATCCTTGAACCTTTGTTCAAAATGGATCCAGTGGCTTCGGTCCTCGAGAATGTGGTGGGGTTGTATCATCCCTGGACATTTGTCCTAAACTGTACCCGGTGGCTTCTGTCCTCGAGAATGTGGTGGGGTTGTATCATCCCTGGACATTTATCCTAGACTTTATCCGGTGGCTTCGGTCCTCAAGAATGTGGTGGGGTTGTATCATCCTTGGACATTTGTCCTAAACTGTATTCGGTGGCTTCGACCCTCGAGAATGTGGTGGGGTTGTATCATCCCTGGACATTTGTCCTAAACTGTATCCAGTGGCTTCGGTCCTCGAGAATGTGGTGGGGTTGTATCATCCCTGGACATTTGTCCTAAACTGTATCTTGTGGCTTCGATCCTTGAGAATGTGGTAGGATTGCATCATCCTTTGACTTAGTCCTAAAGTGATAGGGAGTGGTTATCCCGTAATTGTATCTGGTGACTTCGGTTGTCGAGAATGTGGTAGGATTGTATCATCCCTGGACTTAAGTCCAAAAGTGATCCAAAGACATTCGTCTTCGTATTGTGGATTGCAGGTTGTTGCTGCTGATGATGATGATGTTACTGATCGAAAGATCAGAGTGTGATGATGATGTTGCTCAGAGAATTGCTACTGATGATGATCGAAAGGACAAAGTATTATTGATGATGATGATTGATGAAGACCAAAGTGTTGATGATGATGTTGTCGATCAAAATGTTGCTACTGCTGAAATTGAAGATGAAGGCTATATGTCAAAGATGTTGAAAAAGCTTCTTATGATTTATAGATGTATCACCCCGATGATGTTGAAGACGATCTCTCTCCTTCTCCTGCTGTTGTTGTTGATGTTGTTGTAGAATACCGGGTACCCTTTTCGTTAAGTGGGAGTGTTGAATTTTTGTAACTTTGAAGTGTATTTACTTATTAACCCCGATGTTCCATATCGGGAGAATCATTTGTATTTCATTATACCTCGATGTTCCTATCGGGAGAATTACTAAGAGTCATGAGGAAAAACCCTCCGTTGTGAGTCGGGTTATTAGCACCCTAATTAATATAATATTGAGTTGTTTGTGTCCTCTTAGAGAAGTCGACCCAGTCAATTTTAGTGGGGCCGACTTGGTGGAGTGAATTGTCAAGTGACCGGAAGAATATAAATAGAAGTGAGGCTCTCCTCATTTCTACACACACACACTCACTTGTGTAGTGCATAAGAGAGAGAGATAGCTGTAGCTGCAAGGAGGAGAATGATCAGTCTGGGGTTTTATGTTTTATCTTTTGATCATCTATATTGAGGAAGCTTTTGCTGGGTTTTTCTTATTAGGGTTTTTCCAGGGTAATTCTGTGTTGATCTTGTGATACTGTTTCTTTCAGTGATCCTGTCTATATGCTTTTGTTATGAAATTGAAATTGAATGCTGATAATCTAGCTTAGCATATGGAATCTTAACACAAACTGCTATCCATCTGTCTGATCAATCTGGACTTGAAACCAACTGTCTCAATGAGCAAAATAAACATAGATCTGTCCCTTACACGCCAAGATCTGAAGGATCTGTCTCAGATCTCTCCTCCAACTATTAGATTTGACAGATCTGACCTCTACCAACTAAGATCTGATTCCTGCACTTCAGATCTAGGTATATGCGGTCTCTATCTTGCTGATACTAGCTAGATCTCTCCCAGATTTAGACTCCAACACTCGAGATTCGATGGATTTGACCTCTACAGTGATAGATTCGAACCTTACTCTTCAGATCTGGTAGATATGGTCACCCTCTCACAGATCTGACTCCACCAGTGAATCCTCACACAAATCTCGTATGATTGCCCGCCTTTGACCTCTAACGAGGCTTTGATACAATGTAAATTTTCTCAGAGGTCTCCACTCACTCTGAGAAGTTCCGATATTCAACACGACCACAATATTCTCTAATCCCAAATGAGATACACTTCTATCAAAATTAGAATAAGCAACACATGAACATCCATACAACTCTAAACCAGTAATCACACAAATGACTCAGAATTTATCCTGGAAACCCTAATGGGGAAAACCATCCACGGAGGGGCTTTCTTCTTTCTCGATCCCAAAGAAAAATATAATATAGAAGAAGTATAGTATGAGTTAATAAACAACAGATGAACCTGAAGGGCCAAAGCCCTAGATCTGCAGCAGTTGCAGTTGTTGCTCTTGGAAAGTGCGCCCCTAGTAGTACATCCTTAGCTGGAAATGTCAACTCAAACTCTGCCAATCACTGGACGCTATACTCTTTGTCCAAACTCATAAGGATGCTTCCCCAACTCTTTTTCTCTCTTTAGGAAGAACAACTACATCCTCAATCACTGAAAACGACCCCTAACAGTATAGCTACGTCCCTCCTCCTCAGAGACACGTCCCAATGAATCTGCCCTCAGTTTGACTCTGATTGAACCCTGATAGCGTCTCCTCAGTCACTAAAGGACCCTCAGCTCTCTGGGCCCTCTCAGCGTTCCACAAGTGTGCAACAGTACTCCCACTTTATAATCTTTCAATGAAATTTGGTTTCGAAAACCCTAATTTCACTTTTATGCAAAAATTCATGTCGCTGCATTAAAAATGCATGCATGCACTCTTGCATGTAGCTGCAAAAGTGACTTAACTCACTGCATGTCTCCGTTGTTGGATCCATGCCACCTAGTATAGTGTATTTCACACTCTACTCCCTTGCCTATGCTGATAGAAGTCCCTCCATGCTAGGCAGTCCACATGTAGGACATCCTGAGTTACCCCAAAACTCAATATTTTGTCCACAGTTTTGGACTGATTTTATCTTGCTCCAACTCATCTCAATAGGGCACATCTATCTGTGGATCCAATTTTTTAAGCTTCCATACTTCATTGGTGACCTAGCTCTTGGTAGGGTTTTTGGTCCAGTTTTGCAATCAAGATGATTTTGGGATGAAGGTTGAAGGTAGGTTTGATGGGACTTCCAATTTCAGCTCATGGAAGCCTAGGTTTCTTCTTAGCCTAGAAGAAAGTGATCTCTGGAAGTTTGTGAATGAGGATGTTCCAGAACTAGAAGAGCAAGTCGAGAAGGCTTAGTGGATAAAGAATGAGGCAAGGGAAAAGAGAACCTTGGTAGATTCAGTGAAGGACCATTAGTTTCCTTAGATCTTTGAAAAGACGACTGCTAGGAAGATGTTTAGAGCCTTGAGGAAGCTATTCCAAGATAGCAATATCAACCATGCTCTTTTCCTAAGGAATCAACTGTTAAACCTCAAGATGTCAAGATCAGAATCAATTTCCTCTTACTTTATGAGGATCTTAGAGTTGAAGAATCAACTAAACATTATTGGAGATTCAGTAAATGATAAAGAACTTGTCATGAACACTCTTAATGGTCTCCCTCCATCTTGGAAGGCATTCTTTCAGAGTCTTGTTGGGCAACCAAAGTTGCCTAAGTTTGATTGTATCTGGGAACTATGTATGCAAGAAGAGACAATACTTGTAGCGAGAAGCAGGATACATGGCACCCAGCATGAAGAAAGTCAAGCCCTTACATCTCATGTTAAGAAAGGAAAGAGCAAGGGAAGGAAGTTTCATGGCAAGAAAGCTAGGGGTGGAAGCTCAAGTCCTACTTTAGATCAAAAGAAGAAGAAGGATCTTTCACATGTCGATTGCTACAGATGCAATAAACTTGGACACTATGCTCGAGATTGTGATTCAAAGAAGAGGAAGCATGAAGCCTCAAATGCAGATGTCGAAGAACACACCTCTCAGAAGAAGCCAAAGAATGAGGATCGTACAGAGTTCTTTTTCTAAGTGCTCCCTATGTTGAGATGATGATATGAATATCCAGGTGGTGGACTCCAAACAAGAAAATGAAGATCAATGGACTCTCAAAGGAGGCAATGGGAGCCCACCCACAAAACAATAAAAGATAAGTATTTGATTTTACATGCCCCGGTAGATTAGATCTGGTTGTTTTGGATATATGCAAATCTATATTCCTAGATTTAGGAAGTTTGTTGAGCATGTGATATAGTTCTTTTATTGATGTACAGTAGGCTCGACCAATGTTTGTTATGATTTAGCCTGTAATGTTGTACAACATTTCATGGGCTCCTCTTGGATGACATCTCCTTCTAACATGCTTAGAGTAGTGCGCACTCTTAATGGTATGTTATAATGGAGACTGCAAGCATCCAAATAATAACCATGTGTATGTTGCGTCGAAGCATTGGCTAAAAGATGTTTACATGCCTGGATGAACTATTGCTATTGCATTGAATAAACTTGATTATGCAATGTTGCTAACCATCTAACAAGATTTGAATTGTAGGGAATGTTGTGGCCTACAAGAAAAAGGATGATGAAACTTGGTTTGAAGGACAAGTGATCCCATTGATATGCAGATGGATTGGAAGCAGAAAGCCTCTAGAAGCATGACTCTTAGCCTAGAAGGAAGATGACATCCGGTCGAAATAGTTAGGTGGAAGTCAAGGATGCAGATAAATGAGGACCGAGTACATATGTGGACACATGACCCAAAGGTCCAAATGATCTCATGTAGAGATTGGCGATTGGAAGCGGAAGGCTTCAACTAATGTCGGTCTCTCTGCTATAGTTGTTCGTCTCTTCGACGATTATGGGAAGCAATTACTTTCTAGTCAAAGTCATGATAGATGGATTCTAGAGGACAAAAGTTACTCAACTGATTTCTAAGGAGATAGAGGGAGTTATCCCTTAAGATGAGGATCGTGGCCTATTGCATCGCTCATGGATGGCGTGGCAGAAACCTGATCATGTATTCCTAAGTTAAGGAAGAGCACAATTGAGATCCGAAGTAGATCAAGCATGATGACTGTGGCTACACTGATGGCGATGCTGTCTTGATCCAGAAAAGACAATTGAAGGATCCTTGATGTATCTGGTCGTCACTAGGATGGATACTTATATCGTATCTATGGATTCTCCAGAAATGGAGCAAGATGATAAATTACAGAGGGAACAAGATGTTGAGATGCAGAGGGAGCATAACGCTCCAACATAGAGGGAAGACTCTTGGACACCCTAAGATGGGGTGGGGAAACTAGCTTATTAATTCTCTCAAGTACATGATTTCATTGATATGATTTGTTATTATTTTTCATATCTAGAATAGGGAAGGACAAAAAGGTTTGCCTTGATATATTTGATGACTCTGCTAGCTGACATGTGTGCAGGAATCTCTGTGAGCAGTGTTGCCGCCTAATACGCACTTTAGAACATGGAAAGTCTCCAACCACTGTGTGCGTCCTTGGGGGCAAGTGAAAGCTGGGGACCACTGTCACCACAGTCCACAACTCCTTTGTTTAGGCTTAATCCCAACAGAGCCAAGGGGGGTAGTCCCTAAGGAATGCTAAGTTCCTAGATTTATTAACAAATTAGTTAAAGGGATTAATTATTAAGGTTTATTAAATTATTAGACCAGTGCCTTAGATAAAGAATGGAGTTGATATATTACAAGCTAAGATTAGCCACAATTATCTAAGCAAGATCCACAAGATTATAATTACTTACAAAAGATATACAATTGCTAAAGAAAGATATACAATATACACGTATAAACCAAAGGGAAATGTATACACCACACCACAAGATATTCACTTAATGCCTTAATACAAACCACAATGTAAATGCCAAGATGAGATATTCAAATATGCAAGATTTACAATTACTTAAACATTCAACACATGAGATTGCAAGCGCTGAAATAAATACTTGAAATCAAAGTGAAATGTTGGAGTGAAACAATCCTTACTGGAGTATCCTGTTGGTGAGACGTTTTGCAATGTCTCTTGGTTGATTTTAATTGATTTTAAGGGGTGCCTTAAATATTCGATTAATGTCTTGGAACCAAGGGATGTGTCTACCCCGACCACATATCCTCTTAAACCAAAGATGGAGTGCTACTGTGCTCAAAACAGTGGAAACCAGTCCACCTGTAGCTCGCAGATCAAACCCCCAGTGTCGAGGCGCTCATCAGGTGGGACGCGAACGCAGTGAGACCCCCCTCGGTCTCTCACCCGTCGTAGCTTCCAATGGTCATCGGTTTCTAATTGGTTCAGACAATATTATGGTGGATGCCTATTATTAAAACCTCTTCTACTCCTTGTCGTATCTCGTGAGTACTCCGCAGAGTGATAACCGAGTAGAGGATCAGGGGCCAGAGAAGTTGTTGGTTTATTTTAGAGGGTTACTTTTAGATCTTGTTACTGTTGAGCATGCAAGGTTTATTTTAGAATGATAAGCAGGGTCAACCAAGCGGTATCCTTTATGGGAGATGCTGGTACTTGAAACCCGGACTGAAAAAAGTGAATGTGTGAAAGATTTGTAGCAAAAAGTAAAGAGCAGAAAATAAGTTATCTAGTTAAACTAAGCCCTCAAATCCTTCTGCTTTTCATACCCTTTGGTCCAAGTTCCCCAAAGGGAGACAACGGAGGGCAGAGGATACACCGAAAGACTTGAGTTGTATGATTACTCTCATACAATTAAAACAAATGCTTATGCTTGAAATAGATAAAACTTTGAGAAAGTAAAGCAAGCTAATAAGAAGTACTACTCTGACCTCACAACAATCCACAAAGGGGAAGGTGGGTGAACTTGAAAAGTAAAAGCTAAGCTAGATTAGATTGTTACGTTATGTTATGCTATGTTATGATTTACAATGAAATAAAAGCTAGCAACTAAACACCTATAGAAAATAGACTTTTCAAGCCTCAAAACACTATGAAAAATGAGGGAGAAATGTTAGAAATGGACTCTCTTTGAAGCGGGTACAAGAGGGGTGTTTTTTGATAATTTTTGGCAGCACCTTTCCTTAATACCTGTTAAAACCTATAAAAAACCAGCAAGCAAAAGCTTGCTGGAATTTACAGTAAACTCAGAAAAAACAATGTTATTAAAGTTAGTATAAAAATACAAATATTTACAAAAAATTTCAGATTTGAAAATGATTGAAAACAGAAAGTTTAGAGGGCTGAAAATGCAATTTCCAGCCATCTAAATGATGTAAAAACAATATATTTAAGCTACTATACTAATATATAATGAGTCAAGGCCCTAAAACAAGGGTTTTATTCATTAACCAATGAATAAAACTTGACCCGTAACTTTATGAGCGAAAATGTAAACAGTAAAAGAAATAGATTGACAAACAGAAAAGAGATTAGGAGCTTGGCATTGGAGGCCCTCCTTCAAGCCTTTGGATCTGCAAGAAATGGGTGAACAAGACTACACAATGCAAGCAAGGAGATGAGCAAAATAAATAGCTCTACAAAAACCTTTGTAGAGTTAAGTTAATCTACTCACAATGAAAAGCAAATAACCATTTACCATTAATCCCTTTGCAAAGACCTTTGCAAAGGGCATCTATGTTTAAGAAAATGAAAGTAAATGCTCACAAATGGAACAACAATACCTCAATGCTTGAAGAGGGAAGCCAACACACCATAGAAGCGATTTCCTCCAAAGAATTTCTTCTATTATAGGCCCAACTAGGGCAAGATTCAATACAAAGATGAGCCAAGAATGGCTTGAGCAAAATGCTAGAATAAAGAGAGAAGAAAAGAGAAGCAAAGATTTTGGCGGCATAACAAGAACCTTCATGCTAAAATGAGAGGAGAAGCCTCTTATTTATAGATAAAAACCTAAAGAGAAGGCCCTTGGATGATGGCCAAGTGTCACCCATCCAAGAGGGGGCCTTTTGGAAGCTTCCAAGAGGGGGAGGGGCTCCATATTAAGATGGAAAAAACCCACATAAGCTAAAAAACGTCCCCTCTTTTAAATAATTTATTTTTCCACTTTGAGTGGGCCCCATTTGGGTTTATTTCTCCTTAACCTTGATAGGAATGAACTTTAGAAAAAATTAGAGCCCCTAACTTTGACTTTTGGCCCAAAAATAAGAATTTTGCATTTTTCACTCTAGGCAATTAAATTAATTAATCCTAGTTTTTGCCTGAGTGGGACCAAAAGTGGGATAAAATCCTAACCACATGTCCGAACGACATGGGACTTGGTCCTGTGGCTTAGGGGTTGATATGGCATTTCTTTTTTGCACTCATACCCCTATTACAAAATGCCAAGGACCAAGTGACGACCTTATTACATCAAAACTTTAATTAATTAACCCCTGACGGTGAGGTTAAAAAATTAAAAAAAGACTGACTAGACTCAACGAAATTCCGCAAGACTCTAGGATATGTCTAGTATGATCATGAATAACACTTTGAACCCTTAGCCACCCCATGGACTCGATTACTAAAACGTCCGTCACTACTTTGGAGGATTTTTTGAGTGAAAACCCAACCAATAAAAATCGGTAAAGAACAAAATTTATTGGAAGGGGAAAAACACTCGATGAGGGGACTACCTTAATAATAAAGTCCATAACATGGCATCCATATCATATGATCCATACGTAGAACATAAAATTACAATAATTATCCCACGCAGGGGAGCGAATATTTCGAGTACAGAGGGGCAAATTGCCCTGCAAGGTGAAAAATCACAAGGATTTTTCCATGGAACAACTGAACAAGAATGTACATCTCCAATGTACATGAGGTTGCCACCTAGTCGAAATAGGTGGGCAACAAGCAGTATTCTCTCGATCACTCTGTAAGGAGTAAGGAGACCTCTCAGACGTCCTAGAAAAGGGATGGAGAGGTTGGCACACAGTAGTACTTGTATGAAACAGGATGGGACCATACGTTACTCCCTGACACTCTGTGATAGAGTGGGAGATTGGTTCCATGAGTATACCCCTTGCTAAGAGGGAAGGATGAGTTTTGTGTGAACTCTCTATCCTAATGTGAACACCTATGAACAATGACAATGATTTTGGGAACACCTGAGTTCTAGGAACACATCCGGGGATATGTGGTCCTAATGTAAACACTTATGAACAATGACGATGATTCTGGGAACACTTGAGTTCTAGGCACACATCTGGGGACCAATGATTCTACACCTATGAACTATGACGGTGATGCTGGGAACACCCGAGTTCTAGGTAAACATTTGTGGGCAAGAATTTGATGTGGGCACTTGTGAACTATGATGGTGATTCTGTATGAACTCCTGAGTTATGGATGAACACCTGTGAGCCATGCAGTAATACCTAGCTCAGATAGTGGTAAGTTATGCTATGCATAACTCCGATGCCAGTAAGTCATGGTACATGGCACTATAGCTCATTTGGTAAGTCATGCTAGAATACATGGCTCCGACATTGGTAAGTTATGCTATGCATGGCTCTGATGCTAATAAGTCATGGGATTCCGTATGTACACATGAGATAGATCCGAGACTCATCCTGGGGATGGAGTAATAGTCAAGTTCTCCGATGACTATGTGCATAGTCAAGACCTCCAAGGACTATCAGAGACTCATCTTAGAAATGAGGTAATAGTCAAGGTCTTTGAGGACTATGCGTGACTATCCGAGACTCATCCTGGGGATGGAGTAATAGTCACAATGTTGGTTCTGTATGAACCTGTCTTCATATCCAGCATGAAACAAGGTTGGCTCTACTGGAAGACATGTACTCTTCATATCCAGCATGAAACAAGGTCGGCTCTGACAGAAGACGTATGTGGTCTTCACATCCAACATGAAATAGGGTTTGCTTTGTGAAAGTGGTCTTCATATCCACCATGAAACAAGGTTGGCTCTGTAGGAAGACGTATGTGACTTACATCCAATATGGAAAGGATGGGCTCTGTAAGATCTTGCATCCAGTATGAAAAAGGACAGACTCTGCTAAGAGCTACATCTAGTATGAAAAAGGACTGGCTCTGTAGTGGTACAACCAACACGAAACAAGGATGATTATTGTACAAATATAACAACCCTTATGCTTGGGAGATTTATGGGTTGTAACCCATACAGATATGATAAAAGTCTCAGATAAAAGTTATGGCCCTTGTGAGCCCTCATATGATTGTAGTCCTTATAGATGTTATGAGGAGGTTGTATCCCATGATGTAGTGTAGACTCCTAGCAGTGATAGTCCTAGTGAGATCTTTGGGCTATGTCGATGCACGTTGAGTACATGCATGTTCTCTGACGAACTAGGTTGACTTGAAGCATGTTGACTTGGTGCATGCTTCCTTGATGAACTGGGTTGAGAAGATGCACGTATGACTTACCAATATACTGGGAAGAGTTGTGGAGAGTGCATGTTCTTTGATGAACTGGACTGAGCTGATGCACGTAGACTGATAAAACTTCTCGACGAAATGAGTTTGTGTTGGTGGCCCTTCCATAGAAATGTTCGAGATAGTCGTGATGTATCGTTGATATCCAGATCCGTATGATACTAATGATGCCTCCCTGGATAAGAGGGAGTGTTGTTGTAGTAGCTATGTGAGGCATCCTCACACAAGTCGGCCTAGAAATGATAATAATAAAAGGGATTTTTATTATTATTTTGTACAAGTTAGCCCCAGTGAAATTAGACAAGTCAATCCTAATGGAAAATTATATTTCCAGCGCTTTAGTGTATAAATAGAAGGCACCTCTCTTCATTTTCACATCAAGCCTCAAGCAAGTTTGCTTAAGGAGAGAGAAGAAGTTCACTACTGCTAGAAAGACTGTTTTCTGGGATTCTCCATTTTGGAGAATTTTCTCTCTTGTTTTTGGGGTTTGTGCTACTATGATCTGGATGTACTTATATCTCTAAATGATTTATCTCTCTTGGAAGGGAAAGCTCGGGGGTGACATTGTTTTGTCTATGGTTAAACGAGCTCCACTCTTTGTTTTGTTTCTGTGCTTTGTCTATCTTTTAGTGATCCTGGTTATGCAACTGTCATATTCTAACATCAATCACATTTGAAACAAGTGTTTACCTTGGAAGACCCCAATGGGAAAAATCCAACATTAAATGATTTTATTAAGATAAACTTTGGGCTCATGTCCTGGGGTAATGGCCCACCTGAGGAATAATACAAAATAGAAAAATAACCTAGTCTATCACACCTCAAGATCTATCCTTTGATCTTTCTAGTTGTACTCCTTTGCTGCCCCTTGCTCCCTTCCTCGAACTTTGCCTTTGCACCCTTGAATGAAAGCCCTTCTCTAACCAATATAATAAGATCTCACTATCTCACTCTAACTGTCTTGTGTGTGGCTCGTCCTCTCCTTAGGATTTCTTTTATAACATCTCAACAACCAAAACCCTAACCCTCAATCTCCAAAGTGATGGATGGCTGAGATTAGATCTCAAGCCTCACTTAAGATCAACGGTTGTGACTTAATCTTAAGTTCAATTTTAGTCATTAGTCAACATTAAATTAATTAATGTGCTTTTTTAAAGTTAGACTTGGGAAAGAAATATAAAAGTCACTTAATAAATGAGCAAGTACCTAAAGTCGTAATGGACAACTCTTGCATGCCTGACACCTAGACTATGCAGAAGTACCTGTTTGAGCTATAATCACCAACATGATTGGTACTATTAGCTATACTCATCAAAACAATGAAATACATCATACAATAGTCATGAATTAAAACATCCATGAGTATATCTTCATTAGTAAAACATGACATAGCAGTAATATGGCAGCATAATACATCATCACATCACTCATATCATATGGAAGGTCCCAGCAACAATAAAAGGAGACCATAAGATCTGGGATATGTCAACAAAACTAAAAGTAAAAACAAGTAGTAATATGCCGATAGAGTAGGTGGCATAACAAGAACCTTTTTAGATTTACAATATTTTTGCTGGTTATGAACTTTCAACACACTTTTTGAGTGCTTCGATGTGTTTTTGGAAAGTTTCATGGTTTAGGAATCTTTGACTGCCATGCCTATTGAACACATGGAGCTCATAATAAGGTAAGCAAAGTTTCAAAGAACAACCAAAACAGAGTTCTTATGCAAAAGTTGTGCCCCTTGGAAGTTGATGTACCAACTAGGTTACTTAGGGTTTGCATTACTTTCATGACTTCAACACCTGGGGCTAGGGTTTTTTTCATCCAGAGCTTTCTGGGATTATGATATAACGTCATTCAACATCTTGTTATTTGGTTTTTGCAAATGATTGTAGCTGTTATGTCTCTTCTTATAAATAAACTAATCTCCCACCTTTCTAGCCATTTGTATTTATATGTACATTGTACTTTTTTCACCAGTTTATTCATTTATAGAATTTGGTTTTCATTGTAATACCGTGCTTCAAAATTGTGTTTGTGTTACAAATGCAATACTGTATGTTCTTTCATTTCATTCTCAATCCATTTTGGATCAGTGGTAACAGAGCAATTTGCGCTCTGTTATTTTTGTGTATGCCCATGAAAAGATCAGAGTATAGGGAGATGAGTTGTGAAAGAGTTGAGCTTGGTGAAGACTCTCGTGGATGATCCATGCGGTCTCCCATGGTGGATGAAAAGAAAGACAATGGAGCAGGATATCTTATTAGCTTGTTGCTCTAGGAATCCATAGAGTGACAAAGGAACAAGATGATGGACCATTTCACCCAGATCCTTAAATGACACTAAACACAAACGTAGGCACCTTTGACAAGTAGTGATTTTGGAGGAACGAAACCCTTCAAGGTACAAATAAATTTTGATATCACTCTATTTGAAGGTAAGATAAACATATAATTTTTGGAAGGATGCTTAAATTTGCTAGATGGTTATTTATCTGTTAACAACTTTTACTAGTGAGAATTACTTTTGCATTTATAAAGTCCCTTTCCCCATGTCAAAGATTGGTGGGATACTTACTGTGTGCAACACGTTGAAGATTTTGAACTATATGTGATTTTGTTGATGCCCTTAGGGAGTATTTATTTGATGGAAAGTGTGAAGACCAATACATGACATGGATGAACGTGTACCTAGATAAAGACCAAACTGTGTTGGAGTACATTGACATATTTCTTGCTTTGTGTACAAAACTGGGTATTCAGGACTCTTAGTGGCACTTGGTTCTAAAATAATGCAGTGGCCTAAACAAACACATCAAAACATAAGCAAAGATTTTGGACATCTCTTTTATGGGAGTTGCTTACCATTACATTGTTGAGATTGATTAAAAAGTTTAGTAGAAGGGTAAGAAAGAGTTTGGGGTCGAGAATCAGTGGCAACGCTATAAGGGTAAATGTGGCATTGACTCTCAAAACAAAGGATAGAGCAAAGAGAACCATCCTTAGGACAACTAGGCAAAGCCGCATGCAAAGAAGAAGAATGTGAAGTTGAATGACACGGGAAAGTGGTGTGACCATCACAAAAATTCTGGGCATAACAATGACTAATGTCACACCAAATTGTCATCATTGGTTGAGTTGAAAGCCTCAAATTTTGATGCAACACCAATGCCACAAGATTCCACGAATAGGGGAAGGTGGATCCTTGATGCAGAACTTATTGTCTAAGTCACATGGTTTGAACTTTGGGTTCGCAAAGGTTGAAGTTCGATTCGAATTTTCCAGGAAGTTTTGGAAAAGGTTCCGTTTATTTCTCAAAATAAAAAAGGTTTGTCATTAGGTTTGTCTATATACATATTTTCAAAATATAAATATTCCATGAAGTATTAACCTATCAAATATATTTTTATATTCCATATATATTAAATAACATTTAATACATTTATATATAAGAAAACACTTATATTTAATATTCAATATATGATATCTAAAAAGACATTTCATGTATATTGTAATAACCTATATATTTAATAGTTAATATATTTAAAACTTTTAATATATACTATGATAATTTATGTATTTAATATATATATCGAAGCTTATACCTAAAACCTAGTTCTATTCAATCACACTTTACAAATTAAACACCGTCGACACATTGTCAAAGACAAAGTGAATAACCTTATATGCTGATGACCTTGATCCAAAGTTATTGAATACTTGTCAACACACTAGCAAAGACAAAGAGGCGACATAGTAGCAGAGAGTCCATACAAAGCGATGACATAATGAGGCTTGAGCTACGACACAGTGGCATAGAGTCTAGAAAAGGGATTACTCGTCGTCGAATCATCGACACAGTGTCACACAATCTAGACAAAGGATTACTTCTTGTTGAATCATTGACACATTGTGTCACAGAGTCCAGATAAAGGATTACTCGCTGCTGAATCACCCTTCAAAACCAAACTGTACTGTTATAATATGCAAACTTCATTATCAAACCTTAACCCAAACTTTAATGAATTCCACTTTTTCTTGAGGTTCGTTGAATTTTGAACTTAAAGGTTCAAGTTCGGTGAACCCTATGACTTAGCTTAGTGTTACTTCATCATTGCAAAGGTCCAACGAAAGGAACTAAGGAGCCTGGGCCTTCCTCGAGGAAGGTGAGCATCTCTTCTATTCATAGATGTGGGTGAAGGGGATGCTAATGCATTTCATTGTTGACATTGTAAATGAAAATAATTGATCTCAGTAGAGGTCATAAAGGAGATGAAGTTGCTAATGATGCTGCACCTTTAGCCATAAACCATTGGTTGGCTCATCTAGGGATGATACATGCACGTCCGTTAGCAATGCCACTTGGAAGATGACATCAAGCCCTTCAAAGATGCAATACTATGTGATGTTTCCCTGCTTGAAGTTTGTAATGTCCTTTTAGGACAACCATATATGTGGAACTATCACATAAACCTTCTTTTTTGATCCTAGAAAGTACTGGTCATCCACTTGGGACCATTGTCTTACATATTCTAGCACAAAAATCCAAGGGATGAGAAACATGGGTAGCCGGTGGGGAGCTAGGTCTAACCCATAGACTTTAATCATAATAAAATCTTCCCTAGGAACCTACTTCCCTTCTCAGTTTCAGTTCTTACATGTAGATAGGACCTAATCTTTGCTGACATTCTTTTTTGTTGTTTTCATTGTTTATAGAAAATGGTCAATACTTGAATTTATTAATAAAACCTACCAAGGTTGATTTTTCCACATTTTTATTCACCCAAGGTAGGCATTCAATGCATTTGTTGGGATTCCCTTCCTTTTCAATGTTTTCTAATCCCATGTGAGCTAGAGAGAGTACTTGCTAGAACATATACAAGTAAACTAGGCAGGATGGAAAAATAAATAGTTTATAACTTGGAAATTAATTAACTGGTCCTTCATAGCTCTAGAGATGGATTCAATAGATTTAAAAGTTGGGATTTGATTTTGAGGGCCATGAAAAAGGTCTAGAATAGCTTGCACTAGCTCATCCATAGTTTTGTCATGCTCTTCACCTAATATGAGGGAAGTAGGGCAACTGAGCGTTGGACCCACTTAGGGTTGTTTGGTAGAGGGGTTTGTTGTGGCCATAAGGTCATTCTTTTATAGTCTCTAAATCTAACAAACTCCCTTGAAGTGAGGATGATCTAGTCCACAAATAGGGGTCGTTGATTCTAATTGTTTCCACAAAATCCACAACGTCCCATAGTTTAGTCAGCTATTCTAGTCGTGCCGACCACTGCCTCGTCGACCGCTTAGTCGATTGCTCAGTCGAGCCTCTAGTCGACTGCTCTACTAGTCTATTGATGTCCTTCGACCAACTTTATCTAGAAGATCCGGATGTGTGATGAACTTGCTTAACCTTAGGTTCCAACAGCGCCCCATCAACACAGTGCACTAGAGATTTAGAAGGTGAAATTACGTTCTTTGAACATCCCCCCATAATTGTAGTTTCCTGGAGCCCAAGCATAGCCCGAAGTTTAACAAACTTAGCTTTTGGTAGAGGCTTCGTAAAGATATCAACAATCTGATCACTGTCTTGCTAAGTAACTGGACATGTCGATTTACCCCTACGTATCTTGTGGGGCCATGTCGGACACGAACACGACTCCAATTCGTGTCGACCATGACTTTTTTCGTGCCCCGATTTTTGAACACGAAAAAATCGTGTTTGACATGAATTGGAACCGTGTCCCACAACTGTCACATAGTATCCCGATTCCAGGACACGGTTTAAAAAAAAAGAACCAAACAAGAAGAAACAATCTGAGAATGGGAGTGTGAGTTATGGACCCAAAGATTTTCTTGCAAGGAGCTCAACATCGCCACGAATTGATTCTGAGGGAGTTGAGGAATGAATACGGTGAGGGTGAGATGGAGAAGGGGTGGAAATTTGGATTATTGTGCTCCAATACTGAGCCGAAAGCAAGGCCGGGGATACAATAAGTGTGTCAAATACTGGAAGAGGATGCTCCTCTTTGTGATGTTTATATGGATTCTCAGTCTTTTGTAGGGATTAGCGGGTGTGCTTCTACCCCTATCTGGAGGAAGGACGTCAAACAAATTACTCAGTTCAACATCATTATGTTCTAAATAGTCATTACAGGGTGGCGTGAGGACAAAATAAGTGGAAGGCCTCCTTACAGTGAAAATTACTATATTTAAAAATATGTTTGAATTTTATTTTTATTTTTATTATGTTTATTCTGATTTATAGAGATTTAATACCTATATTTTGTAAACATGGATAAGTGTCAAATCTTTGGGTTCATAACTCACACTCCCATTCTTAGATTCAAGATCTTGAGCTATATGAATATCCTATCATATTTGTGTCTCATTGTGATTTGTGAATGACAAAATATGTATTGTGTATTGATTTCTATTAGTAATTTGACAATTACTATTGAATATTTGTAAATGTTCCAGTTTCTAAAAAAAATTGGATCTATATATCTATATTTTTAATATATATAATTTTTAAAATATATATATATATATATATATATATATATATATATATATAAAACGTGCCCTTCGTGTCTTGATTCCGATGGTCACCATGTCAGTATTGGACACTAGTATTTCAACATGTTTCATTTTGTTGTGAGCAACAGGATTATCAAGAATTTGTATTGTACTCTGATTGTCACAATCGATATCTGTCGAGGCTTGAACATGAAAACCAAGCTCTTTTAAAAGTTGATGGATCCAAATTTCCTTTGTACCTACATTGATAGCACCATGATATTCTGCTTTTGTAGTTGAAAGAGACTACCTTCTGTTTCTTACACGACTAGACCAATGGTGCAGAACTCTGTCAAAACACATAGCTAGAAGTGAATTTTTGGTCGTCATTGTCACCTCCCAAGTTGGAACCAATGAACCCACCCAATGGTTCTGTACTGCGAAATACTTTATACTGTTCATAAGTTCCTTTAATATAGCGAACAATTCTCTTTGCGGTGTTCCAGTGGCTTTCTTAAGGATCCTCCATGAATGGGGAGACCGCACTAACAACAAAGGAGAGATCGGATCGACTGTGAGTTAAGTAAATCAGGCTACTGACAACCTATCAATAAAGAGCGGCAATGACTCGTGGAGAGTCACAGTCTTTCGACAAATTTATGCCCAATTGATAGGGTGTAGCACAAGACTTACAATTGTCTATCTTGAATTGTTTAAGAAGATCCAAAACATATTTTGGTTGAGAAAGAAAGATACCATCATCCATTTGCAAGATTTGAATGCCTAGAAATAAGTGCAACAGACCAAGATCAATCATTTCAAAGGTATCTGCAAGTTGTTTCTGTAAACCCAAAATTAGATTGACATTATTTCCAGTTATGAGTAAACCATCAACATACAATGCCACAATCAAAGTATCACCATAAACATGTGATACATAAATACTATGATCAGATTCACAACGTTTGAAGCCTAGATTGATAAAAAACAATCAATCTTCTCATACCAAGCACAAGGTGCTTGTTTCAAACCATACAATGACTTCTTAAGTCGACAAACAAGACCAAAATTTGTTACAAAGCCAGTAGGTTGTTCTATATTGATCTGAAAATCTTCAGGATCTTTTTAACCATAAATTTGCATGTTAAATACTCATAAAAAAGCTTAAAAGATGAAAATTTTAATGCTTAAATCAGTCACATAAGCAAATAAAAGAGATATGCAAACCATAAAATGAGACAACGGTTGATAACATAGTTCACCTCTCGTGGGCTACGTCTCTGGGCCACTTCCAATGGGAAGGCCGATCTTATTAAGTCTTCATAGCTTACAAAATGAGTGTTCTGGAAACACTTATGAGTTTTGTCCTATGCTGCGTGGGAGTGCCCCCCACGCCCTCTCTCCCACTCCTGAAGCTCGTTTCCTTCGGAAGCTCGCTCCCAAAATGCTCCTAGTTTTGGGAGCACGCTCCCAAGGCGCTCCTGACGTGCTCCCTTCCTTTCCTATACCAAAAGCTCCTATACTAGGTTAATCATTTGATGACAATGTTATGGTACCTCCCTTCTTTACCAAGCTCCTATAAAAGTTTGTATGGTTGATCATTTGATGATAATGCTAAAAGTTATAACTACTAGATGATTGATGTTATATGGTTTAATCCTTGTATTCTATATCTAATTAAACATCCTACATGTTTTTTAGATATAAATCCATCAAAATATGTTAAAATATATACTATACAAAAAACGCTCCTTAAACGCTCCCAAAACAAGAGCTTTTGAAAATTTTACTTTTCGCTCCACTCCTGCTCCCCGCTCCTCACTCCCGCTCCCTGCTTCCAACAACATAGGTTCTCTCAGTCAGAAACAAAAACAAACAACACCACTAAATTCCTTGCGAAATTCTAAGAAAAATGAGCATAAAGTTGACTATATCTGCATGAGACCTCCTCTGGCACGGATATCGAGAACACCCTTTGCCTGCAACTATACGAAATTGTACGGATTCCACCTCGAGATCTGTTCCCATTAATGATTGTACAGACCTCGGGAACTATGCAGAAATTGCCTCAAGATCTGTGCATAAATTGCCTTGGAAACTGTGCAATACCACCTCGATAAGCGTGCCAATACCACCTCGGTAACTATGCAAAACCGCCTCAAACTCTGTGTAATCGACCCTAATCTTTGTCTCAAAACCCGTTCCCAAAACCGTGGTTTTATAGTGGTTTTTGGGTTCCGAAATGGTGGCCACACGGTCCATTTGGGGCTCCTTTTCCACCTGTAAACTCTTGACCAATATTCACCAATCCCATAACAAGCGGCAGCATTTGGCGTGTTCGTTAGAGCGCTAGCAATAGGGGACGAGGTCACGGGTTCTAACCCGCGGACCTTTTCCCATATCATGTTTTTGTTGACATGTATTAAACGGTGGATATGATATTATGGCATATAGTTATAACCTAAGTCACCTGACACAAGGACACAGGACACGAAGGACACTGGAATTCAAGTGTCTGACACGGACACGGTGACCCCCGAAATCAGGACACGTAGGACACACTTTATATATATATTTTAAAAATTATATATATTAAAAATATAGACATATGGATCCAATTTTTTACAAATATTTAATAGAAATCATAATCCATGCACATTTGACATTAGTAATTACACATTTACAAATCAGTAATCACAATGAGATTATGAGACACATAGATAATTCATGATACTCATGATAGTCATAAATCAAGATGTCAATACTCAAGAGTCATAACCATATTTCTCATTAAGTTATCAAAATCAAAATGTATTACATAGATGTCGGAATGCCACTGGCAAATGCCAAATAGACTAATAATAATAGTGAATACAAAAGGGGTTAGATCAAGATGGAAGAATGAAGAATCTCATCTATCAATTCTATTTTAGATTATATTTAAAGATTATATACACGCTTTAAATATATGGAAGAATGAAGAATTTCATCTATCTACATGCTTTATATTTTAGATTATGCCACTTACAATGATGCTGCCACTTAGATTGAATGTCATGGGTAGGAATAGAAATAAGGGGTAACCTCTCCTATGTGAAATGAATCCCCTTGTGATATTGTTTGTGGAATATGCCCCCATTGAATACTTGTGTGTGCTCCCTGACTTGATTTGAGAGGCTAAGAGCCAAACATATAATATGTAAATGTACTTGGAAAAATAATAAAAATACATCACAAATAAGAGCCAAACAATGTAATATGTAAATATACATGGAATAGTAATAAAAATACATCACAAATTGCAGAGGAAGAAGGATGAAAAACATGGGGGGCTATAATTCCATTGGTGCAGTGGGTTCTCATAGACTCAAAAAATTTCTCATTAAGTCATCAAAATCAAAATGTATTACATATATGTCAGATTGCCACTGACAAATACAAAATGGAGTAGATCAAGATGGAAAACCTTCTAATGCTCTTCACCTGAAAAAAAAAACCCTCTTAGAGCTCAAGCCTCACTAAAAATGTGAATGAATGAAGATAAAATTGTCTTTTTACAATTTGTTTTTGGTTAGAAGTGTCCTGTTTAAGGGACACAGTGTCCTGTTTAATGGACACAGTGTCCTATTTTTAGGACACGGTGTCTTGTTTTTAGGACACGTCCTGACATGGTGTCAGACACGTGTTTTGGACGTGTCCTAAAACAAGACATGTATGTTATCACATATATAGTAGTTGGGCTACCATACTCTATTTTTCAGATTCCAGTACATTTTTCAGCCTGTTCCCCTGTATATGAGATGCCGAGATGAGCATCTATGATGGATCATTATTTGATTGATGGACTGTAGTACTCTCCCATACCATGACTGAGTCTCAGAACACTTAGATTCGAGGACTGCTGTAGCCATTTTAGCCATTTACAGAGCAGTTGTTGATGCCCAGAGTTGTATCGGTGTTTTCACATTGGACCGATGTTGGTTCAGATGGATTATTTGCATGTTTATGATTCAGCTTATATATCTTGTGCTATGGTTATCATCGCTCTTATACTCATTCTTGTGACATATATTAGCATTTAGTGTCATGATCTAGCAGTCATATAAATATCTGGACTTGGATGTATTAATATTATGTATTGATGTCCTTACTCAGACCTGGAAGTTTGATCTATATTCATTGGTTTTACCCTCCTTAGAGAAAATAGAGGTAGTCATTCACACCATACTTTGGCTTGCTAGTGTTGGTTTCATTATTCATTGTCTCCATCGATCCATTACCTTCCAGTTATGTTCTCAACCCGACTTACTACTTGACTTATGGCATGGAGGACCTTTCCCCACTAGAGCATTTGTTAGATGAGCTTCCCTGTTTCTATGTGTCTCTGCTCTGAGTTGCCTAGGTTGTGTTGGCTAACCTGAAACAAGTAGCACTATCATCAATACAATGTATTTGGAAATGAAATGAATATCTTATGAAAAAGCCCATTCATGAAAAGTAGTGTCTTTAAACATATGTGAATGCAAGGCTAGCCTAATGAAATTGGCTTTGGAGTATAATGAAAAGAATATCTTAATACATTCATGAAAAATAGTGTTTTTCAACATACATGGATGCATGAAGCCTAAATAATAGAAATCCGTGTAATAAAAACATGGACCAAGGCTATGAAAAAATCAAAGGCCCAAAAAAGCAATGGTTCCTAAAGTTATATCTAAGGATTGCTGGCCTTACTTGTATTGAGTTGGATTGTGAGCATTTGTCAAGGTGAATAAGCACCTCTGAAGTAACTCACCCATTTGTGAGACAGTCTCATCCCCTTTGTTGTTGCTTGTCTGTCATATGCTAGAGTGAGTATCCCCTTTCCATATCCGAAGTGTCACAATGTCAAGCTGGTAGTCACCCTTTGGCCTAGCCTTGTGAATTTTAGCCCTCACCCTTCACTAGCAAAATGATTACAACTATGAAGTGAGTATGGTCTTGAAAGTCTGGTCCGAGTTATAGTTAATAAATGAAGTCCGATATATGTGGTTGATAGATCGCCAGTGAAATGATTACTACTTGTTATAAATGTTATTTGAATGATTTGTAGAGCATGCCTTGGCCTATGAACACTTGCAGTCGATGGATGCTAGCCTGAGTTATATTACTGGTTATATGGTCATTTACAGGTTATTATTCTGTCTATATGGATTTTGTAGATGATCATACAGAGACCTAGAGGGGGTATGAGTATACACCTTAGATGGATTTGGACTCTCTGAATCCATTGAAACAACTTGTTTTCAGTTCCAGGCACTTGCAGAGATGATTTGGCTCAGTGTACCCTTCTGGTGCAGTTTTGCCATACCTGATGGCCTGTCTGAGCAGGGAGATATTTTTCTTGGATCTCCTAGGGCGTTGTATGGGGCATGGGGGGTCCATCCACTCGTTTGTACCATATTACCCCCCTCCCAAAGATCCTGGTGGGATCAGTTGGATAATGCAGGCACCCTAGGAGGCAGTTTTTGGCACTTCACATTTCCCTAGGCAGATAAAAAATAATTAAAATGGCTATTGAAGAATTCAATTTGGGCTACTGAGGCAAGGAATTGGCATGGGATGAGTTCTGATGATGAGGGTGATGTCTTCCACTCCTTCTCCAGCAATTTCAGCACTTGGATGGGCCCACATCTATCTTTTCGGGCATATTTTACTATTTTCTGGAGCTCTTGGAGGTTCACGATTTCCTCAAGGAGGTACAATTTCACAGTTTAAAAATTATATTATTTTTATTGTGCCATGGGGACACCTTAGGGGGGTTAGTTAACACTCCCTGGACCGACCATGTGCTTCACTTATTTTTTGTTGTGTGGGATCCCCTCTCCTAGGGTGATTTAGTCCACTTTTATATTATATTATTGAATTGATCCATGTATTGTATGTTGAGCTCATCTCAACCGTTGATTAGAACATTTGTATCTTTTAATCTTAGCCACCCATTTGAAAAGTGGTTAGGATTTTGGTTCTCTCATTCTTATTTAAAGGAGAGAGCTTCTCATTTGGAAGGGGTCTTTGGTTCTTGGATCTGGATAATAAAAAAACTTTTCTTGTGGATATTTCTGGATCTCCTTTGCATCTGGTGTTCTTTGATGGTGATTGGAAAGTCTTGTGCTTCCTAGCACTTAGGTATTTGTTTTGAGATCTATATATTTTTCGGGAAACATTGTCTTGTCTACAGGAGGGCGACTTCAACTTGGGCGTTTTTGTAGGGTTTCCTCAACTCGCTTTCCTTGGATGCGTTTTGTATCATGGGGTTTTCATTAGCATCAATGCGATCTATGATTTCATCTTGCTATTTTTCCGTATCATTTTCCTTTTTTTTCATGATGCAACAAATCTGATATGGTTGACGTTTGTTGTGCAAAAAAGAGGGCACAGTGGCTTCTTGGGGAAAAACGTTGAGCATAGAACTCATTCAAATCTTCTCAAATTGATCAGAATAGCAAGGATCATCATCATCAAGGCATATAAAAGGTTTTCCATGTAAGATCTACAGGGCAATTCTTCTCTTCCAAGATCTCAATCCATTGGCATCTGTATTTCCATTTTTACCTTACAAGCCCTAAATAATAAAAAACCAAAAATATGATGGCTCAATCCGCTTGAGTTCTCGGCAAACCATTTATGAGTTTTGTAGATCAGGTCATACCCTAGGAGGATCTTCCTCCACGTTGAGAAAAAAGTGACCCATTTAGCCTAGATCTGAGAAACTTATTCTCAAACCCTAGCTCTATCCTCCATTGCTGCCATCTTTTTCCGTGATCTGATTTTTCAGGCAAACCGTTTCTGGGTTTTGTATATTAGGCCAAACCCTAAATGGGTCTTCCTCAACATTGGGCTGAAAGTGACTCCATTTGCCCAAATCCCAAGGCATTGTTTCTCCAAACCCTAGCGCTACCTCTCTTTTGCCTCTTTCTCTTGTGTTTTGACCTTTTCTTGGTGGCTCAGATACTTTGACATTGTCATATCTTCCTTCGAGTCTATGCATCTGTACTAGATAGCCCCAGTCCTGTTCTTTCCCTCCTTGCATTGGTTACGTTTCCCGAGGCAGTGGATATATTCATCTTTTGCTAGTACCTTAACCCCAAATCTAGTATTTACCTCATAGGTCATCTATGTCCCAACTTGGATCAAAGCTCAAATCTCATAATCCTTAATCCAAAGCCTGTTCGGGTACACATGGTACTCCCAAAAGACCGAACACCTTCAGATACCGCTTCACACAAACAGATCACAGATCAACACACCGATGTTTGTCACGTGGTTAAAACCCTCGAGAGGGAAACAGTCCACGGCCCCAGCCAAATAGCTACTTGGAGCAATTTATTATGCAAAAGGAAGAAAGTTACATGAGCTTCTCATAATCGATCAACTAGCCAAGGACCCTCTATGCTCTTTAAATAGAGATCATAGACCAATCGGGTGTTAAGCCACGGATCAATGGTAGGTATGATCTAAGAGAAGTTGAACCGTCGGATCACTCTATGTCTAGAACATATCGTGACGGTCGGATTAGAATATTTACAAATGCATACTAATGCATACTAAAGAAAAACACTTTTACCTAACGGATATATTACACAAGTTGATCTTAACTAACTCCTAAGTGTCTAAATATCTTAACATCCCCCTTTAAGAACAACTTGGGATAGGATTGAAGGATTTACAAAAGTGACACTATTAGGAGAAGGAAGGAGGCATTAGAGCCTATCCCCCCTTAAGGACACATTCCTGAACTCCTAACATAGACTGAAGTTTAGAAAACTTCGCTTTCGTAAGAGACTTGTTGAAGATGTCTGCAACTTGATCATCTGTAGGGCAATAGAGAACTTCAATAACACTATCATGAACAAGATTTCTGATGAAGTGCATGTGTAGCTCAATGTGTTTGCTGCGCTGATGTAGAACTGGATCTTTGGCAAGCTTGATGGCACTTTGATTGTCGCACCAAAGTGGAGTAGGCTGCTGCTGCTCGAATCCAAACTTTGAAAGGATCTGTCGAAGCCATAAAGCTTCCTGACTGGCATTAACTGCGGCTCAATATTCTGCTTCTGCTGAAGAAAGAGCAAGAGCTTGTTGTTTCTTACAAGCCCAAGTGACAGGTCCAGATCCCAGACTGAAAACATAACCTGCAGTAGACTTTTGATCATCAGGATCGCCGGCCCAATCTGAATCAGTGAAACCAACCATCAAAGGTTTCCCCCCTATACTGTAATGAATTCCAAACCG
>LPNX010125090.1:493825-519202 GCA_001517045.1 Pseudotsuga menziesii | reverse complement strand
TTGCTACAGGGGCAAAGGTTTCATTGTAGTCAATCCCTTCAACTTGGGAAAAACCTTTGGAAACTAACCTTGCCTTAAGTCTTTCAACACTTCCATCTGCTGCATACTTAGTTCTGTAGACCCATTTACATTTGACAAGTTTTCTTCCTTTTGGAAGAGGAACAAGATCCCAAGTATCTTTCGCCATTAAGGAACGATATTCTTCATCCATAGCTGCATCCCAATCTGGATTTCCTGAAGCTTCTGCAAAAGTTTCTGGATCATGATTCTCAAAAACTTGAGCCAAAAGAGAAGAGGCTCGCTGAAACTGAGAACGTGTTCGACGTTGATCTCTAGGATCACCTTCAAGATCACCAGCTGCTTCACATGTTGAACGGACCCATCGAGGAAGTATTGGTGCTGGTGCAATTGGAGGAACATGAGCAGGTGGAGGTGGATTTTCATCCTCACTATCATCATCAGAAACTGAAGTTGGAAACTTGTCAAGGAAGTTGGAAGAAGAAGAAGAAGAAGGCACAATCGCCGAATCAGGCTCGCAGGCCAAAGATGGCACACCCGCCAAGTTAGGCTCGCAGGCCAAGAGATTTTCATCAAATTTAACATCTCTTCTAATGATTATATCATGTGAATGGGGCTGAAGAAGTCTATAACCTTTTACATCTTCAGAATATCCAACAAATATGCACTTTTCACTTTTAGGCTGCAATGCTTTCCGTTTTTCATCCGGAATGTGAGCCCATGCTTCACAACCAAACACACGAAAGTGACTTACATCTGGTTTAATTTTACTCCATGCTTCTTCCGGTGTTATACCTTGTAAAACTTTAGTGGGTGTGCGATTAACTATGTAATTTGCACAATTTATGGCCTCAGCCCAATATTGAAGACTTAGTCCCTCCGGTGTTATACCTTGTAAAACTTTAGTGGGTGTGCGATTAACTATGTAATTTGCACAATTTATGGCCTTAGCCCAATATTGAAGACTTAGTCCCTTAGATTGGATCATACAATTAGCCATTTCTTTTAAAATGCGGTTCTTCTGTTCAGCTACACCATTTTGTTGTGGTGTATATGGAACAGTGTGTTGTTGTTGGATTCCTTGTTCAGTGCAAAAAGTAGTGAACTTGTTGTTAACATATTCTCCTCCATTGTCAGATCTTAACTTAATAATTTGATGACCAGATTGTTTTTCAACAAGGGCCTTGTAGGCCAAGAACATGTTAAATACTTCGCTCTTAACTTTTAGGAAGTAAACCCAAGTGCGTCTGGAGTAGTCATCAATGAAAGTTAATAAATATTTGAAACCAGAAAATGAAGCAGATGGAAGAGGGCCACACGAGTCACTATGCACAAGCTCCAAGGGAACCGAGGCGTGCCAAGAGGCACGTTTGTCAAAACTGTCCCGATGATGTTTTACGAGTACACAACTGGAACAAACACCATCCTTGCAAGATACCAGCGGAAGACCAGTCACCATATTGTCTTTACATAGTTGTTGCAATAAGCGATAATTTAAGTGACCAAATCGCTCATGCCAAAGTTTGCTCAAGTTATCACTATGAGCAACAAAAACTGAAGGAAAAGGTGATGACCCAAAGTTGTTAAATTTGTACAACCTGGTAATATCATCAACAGTTCCAGTAGCAAGGATATTTTGAGGATTTTTAAAATCCTTGATTACAACTTGGTGAGGTGTAAACGTCACAGTTTTACCTTCATCTAAATGAGTAATTTGATAGACTGATAACAAATTGCAGGAAATTTTTGGAACACATAGTACATCACTGAAATGACCATTTTCTACTGGAATTGTTCCAGATCCTACAACACTTAGAGATCTATCATCACCAACAAATGTTTGTTTGGTGTTACATTCATGCATAGTAGAAAAGATGGCTTGATCCTTAGCCATATGATAAGATGCTCCAGAATCAATGAGCCATTCATTTGAAGTAGAAGAAGGAGATGCAGTATAAGAGTAACAAGAAGCACAAAGTGCATGTCCATGAGAGTTAGATTCTGAAGACGAATCTAGGCTGATGTGGTGCTTCTTCATTGCTGCTTCCAAGGCTGTCATCTTCTTAAAACATTTAGATTCATCATGATTATCTTTCTCACAAAAATTGCAATGACGCTCAGTCTTATTTCCTTTTTGCTTGGATCCTTTGTCATTTTTAAAGAAGGAGCTGACTGAGAGGGTTTGGGACCCTTGTTGTTTGGCTTATTATTGCGAGAATTTTGTTTCTTGGGAGGCTTGGACTTTTCTTTCTGTTGGGACAATAAGGCTTTCCCAGATGTATCTGCATTGTTAATTATTCTTAAGATGAATGAGCTTATCTTGCTCTCTAATTAAGGAATCACAAAAGGATTCAAGACTAGGCTCTTGATAGGTAGCTACAGTCAAAGATTCTTTCATGGAGTAGAATGTAGATACAAAAACAGAATATGCAGGTCCAAGTTTGGAAAGAATATGATAAATACATTGTTTGTCTTCTTTCTTAATCTTGCATTCTGCACATAAGAGTCTAAGAGTTTTATACTTAGATAAATAGTTTTGAATGCATGAAAAATCATTTGGATTCAAGGAAAGCAACTCATTTTCAAGTTGATGACCCCAAATTTCGTTGTGTTTACCAAACACAGATTCCAACTTTTCCCAAGCTTTATCAGGTTCATCAATGCCAGATATGTGGAATCGCAAATCAATAGAGATTGACATCCCAATCAATCCACGAGCTTCATCACATCTATTTGTTCATTTAATTTTCTTATTATCATCAGTGGGTTCTGTTTCTTTCCCTAAGGTTATCCTGAAAAGTCCCCTACTTCGCAGAACATCCTCCATACGAGATTTCCATGAGAAATAGTTAGAACTTGTAAGTATAATATCACAAAGGGCCGCCATACTGTAAAATAATGGCTGAAAGAACAAAAACTAACTGTCTTGATGCAAAGAGCTCGAAAAAATATGCGGTTTTAAAAAAAACGGCACTTAAAACGGATTCCGGATGATGAAGTTATGCTTGATCAAAGAAAATGTTGAAGATGTCCCCAATAGTGACGTGGCAGATATTAACTTGACCAACTAAAAAAAGAAGCCCCCTCTTCCCAAAATCAACCTTTGACAATCACTTTTACAATAAAGTTGCTTGAAAATAGAAATTGCATGCACTAAAAAGTAGCTTGATAAGACTTGAACTCAAGACTTATCAAGGTGTAAAGCAACTTTGGACCAAGTGAGCTAAGTTTAAAAGGTACGTAAAAATAAGGAAAGAGGAAGGATTTTTTTTTTTAACTCTTCTCTCTCGTTTTCCGTGCTTGCTTTCTTTTCCTGCAAATCACAAAAAAAAACCGAAAAACAAAAACAAAAAAACTTTTTCCACACAATGGGGTTAGATCTTGGTTAGCTTACCCGGAAAGTCTACGTTTTCAAGTTTTCTCGCTGTTTCTGATTTGCCGTGATCGCACAAGGTGCACGGCAAAGAGCATACGTAGCCGATAAGACAAGAAAAAAAAAAACTTTTCCTTACTGTTTTTGATTCGCCGTGATCGCGCAAGGTGCACGGCAAAGAGCATACGCAGTCAGGGAAGGCAACAATTTGAGACTAAAACAAAAAATATCTAATAACAAACTGATAAAATATGAGAGATTTAAAAAAAACAAATCTGTCACTGTAACATTATACCTTCAGATTTGCCAAAATGGGTGTATCTGGAGCAAACGGAAACGGTTTTCGGTGAAACGAAAACTATTTCCCAATGGAAACGGCGCTCCGGACGCAATGGAACAGCTCCCACAGGCCACAAATGCACAGAAAATCCAGAACCAGAAACCCTTTTAAAGTTTCGGCAACACCGGTTCCAGATCTTGATCAAAACCGAAAGCGGCTCTTCATAAAAGCTCTGATACCATGTTCAGGTACACAAGGTACTCCCAAAAGACCGAACACCTTCAGATACCGCTTCACACAAACAGATCATAGATCAACACACCGATGTTTGTCATGTGGTTAAAACCCTCGAGAGGGAGACAGTCCACGACCCCAGCCAAATAGCTACTTGGAGCAATTTATTATGCAAAAGAAAGAAAGTTACATGAGCTTCTCATAATCGATCCACTAGCCAAGGACCCTCTATGCTCTTTAAATAGAGATCATAGACCAATCGAGTGTTAAGCCACAGATCAATGGTAGGTATGATCTAAGAGAAGTTGAACCGTCGGATCACTCTATGTCTAGAACATATCGTGACCGTCGGATTAGAATATTTATAAATGCATACTAATGCATACTAAAGAAACACACTTTTACCTAACGGATATATTACAAAAGTTGATCTTAACTAACTCCTAAGTGTCTAAATATCCTAACAAAGCCCTGGTTCACCTAGTGATGTCATCCATAGATCTAGGGTTTCCATCACCTTACACTTTACATACCTCAAGTCCATTTGATCTGATATGGTGTCTAGGTCTGGTCTCTCTTGTCGGGAGTAGATTTGGACCTCCCCCATTGTTGTCTTGGGCTAAGATAACATAAAGTGAAGACTGCCTCAATTGGCGTGACAACCATCCATTTGGGAGTCAAAGAAATCTTGGTTCCACCTCCTTAGTTGCTTGTCCCTCTACTGTCCATCCTCGATCCATCTCACATAGGCAACTACAAGGTTGGTGATAACAATGTCGAAAACAAGTGTCCGACACTGTGTTAGGATGTGTCTGTGTCAAACACGATGACACGAGACACGGTGGCTTATATGGATGTGTCTGGTATCATAGGTTATAACTATATATTATAATTTGATATGTTGGCAATGTATTATATGGTGTGGTCCGCCAGTGATATAGTTCGAATACATTATAATATATATGGGGGGGGCTAGGTGTTGGCCATGGGGTCGAGGGCTTAGCCCTCGATCTCCCCCTTTTTCAAATTAAAACGTAGTTCAAAGTTAAATACAACATGCGCCCTATACATGTTAAGAACCAACAGGGGAGATGGTTAAGCGGACTTGTGAAGGCTTTGAGCACTCTTGGAGGTCATGGGGTCGAATCCCATGGACTCCCAATTTTTTATAAAACATTACATTGCCATTTTTTTGCCAATTTAACCATAATTTGCCGAAACTTCAAACCTTCATAACTTCTGCATCCAGAGGTCTTTTTGCACGAAACAAGTCCAACTCTTGACGAGTTCTTGACCACTATAAGATTTATTTTACATTTTGAAGACTTTAATTTTGATTGACTATGAGATGATCCTCCTGGATAATATATAAATTTCTTTAGAAAAATCACCATGAAGAAAGGCACTTTTAACATCAATTTGATGAAGTTCCCATCCAAAACAATTAGCAAGGGAAAGAATTAGTTGAACAGAGTTCATCTTTTTAACAGGGGCAAAGGTTTCAGTGTACTCAATGCCTTCTTGTTGAGAGAAGCCCATGGCTACCAAATGAGCCTTGTGATGCTGAACAACACCATCAAAAGTAAACTTGGTCTTATAAACCCATTGACACTTCACAACATTCTTTCTTTGTGGTTGAGGAATGAGTTCCCAAGTCTGATTCTTCTTCAAAGAATCAATTTCAGTAGCCATAGCATTTTTCCATTTAGGCACTCCCTGAGCATCAGCATAAGTGTCAGGATCACAGGTTTCAAGAACACGTGTCATCAGTGCAACACTACCATGTTGTTTCTAACTGTAGATTTGCTAACCAATACTAGCATCTCCAACATCTGGTTAAGCAACTTCAATTGTTTTAGTAGCCAACCGAGGTAGACAAGTTGACGATGATTTAGGTCGGTGACTGTCAGTCGAAGGAGTCGATGTGTCAACGTCTTCCCACAGGGTAGATCAACCACTAGTCGAATCAGTAGTAGAATTTGCTGTCCTGGTCAAAGCATCAAAGAAGGGTACAGTCGATCCAAATTCTTCAAGAATATCAAATAGATCACTATGCAATAGACTAGAGGAGGAATTCAACAATTTATTAATTCATCAGAATAATCAAAGATCACTTTTTTGCTCAAAATGATATGTTATTTGACTAGGTTAGACAGTCGATAATGTTTTGATTCATCAGAATAGCCCATCACAATGCAAGCGTGACTCTTTGCATCCAATTTCTTTCTGCAGTTATCACTAATATGCGCCCAAACAACAGATCCAAAGGTTCTGAGGTGTCCAACATAGGGTTTCCTTTCGTTCCACTTCTCGACCAGAGTCGTGTCACCTATAGCTTTAGTCGGAACAAGGTTCATGAGATAGTTGAACAGTAAACAACTTCTGCCCAAAATTCAGTCGAAAGATCTTGGTTTGCAATAGGCACTGGGCCATTTCTTGCAAAGCCTGATTCTTCCTCTCTACGACTCCATTTAGTTGAGGGGTGTGAGGGACAAATCTTTGCCAAGAAATGCCATTTTGCAAGAGATGTTCTTTGAATTGTCGACTCACATATTCTCTACCATTGTCTGATCTCAAACATTTGATAGGTCGGCCACATTGCTTTCATCCAATGCCTTAAATTCCTTGAATCTTTCAAAGACATGTCTCTTATTCTTCAAGAAATATACCGAAGCAAATCTAGAGAAATCATCATTAAAGGTCGAAATATAGTTGCACCTACTAATAAGGGTTTGTTCATGCAACAAAGATCACTGTGAACAAGTTCTAGTCGGTTCTGTGCTCACCATGCTTTCCTGAAATCAAAGGGTGCTTGTTGATGCTTTCCAAGCACACACCCTCTACGAACTCCATTAGGTGAGGTGGAACAACCTTTGGGAGACCACTAACCATATTATTTGTTATCATCACCTTCAAATTTTGAAAGTTCAGATGTCCAAGTCGTTCATGCCAAATTTGACTTCTGTCGTCAATTTGAGTAACGAGTGCAGTTAGTGTAGTCGGTCCAGTTGGTTTGGGAGAATCACAGAACTTGTAAAGTACGTCTTTGGGATCTAGATACCCTGAAGCAACAACTATTTCCCAAAGCCTCAGATCCTTTATGATAAAGCGATTTGACCAAAACTCAATAGTCTTCTTAGTCTATGTAAGTTGAGCAATCAACAATAAATTTGTGCTCAAGTTAGGTACATGATAGACATTGGGTATTTGACCATGCTAGGATTCAACATCGCCGCTTCCAACAAACATGGGAGTGGAATCGTTAGCTAGTTGATTGATGTCCTTCGACTGATTGTCTCTAGAAGATCCAAAGGTGTGATGAACATGCATAACCGTAGGTTCCAACATTCTCAACCATTGATCTTCCTCAACGGGTTTGATCTCAGCTGTTCGTAGTAACTTTGGTACCTAGCACCCCATTTCCTCTTGACCTTGCGTGGATTCCTTAGAGTTGTTGATCGGCCCGGGCGGGGATGATCCTATCCATTTGTAGCAATTTAGGCAATTTCACATCTCCACTTCCTTGAGTCCCCGCAAATGAATGGGATCCATAGATCTGATTGTGCAAGGATGAACTTGACAATCCATGGTAATACATGGGGATTAAGGAATGTTCAAGTTGATGCCACAAATAGCTTACCACCATCGATCTGCCTTCATCACAACCATCGATCTAATTTTAGTTTAAAAAACGCCTACTTTTTACCTGAGACATAAAAAAACCCTTCCCTTGGGGTTTTGCAAGAATTTCGTAAGTGCTCAAGGTAAAGCGCCATAGATAGGAAAATTGAGGGCCTGTATTTCCTAGGTGGGTCTTCTTAGAGGGTTTTGAGCAAGGAAGCATGGTTTTCAGGCCAAAGTGCAGGATTTTCATGGTTGGATGGTGAATGAAATATTACTTAAGGAATTTCATGAGTTTAGGGGGTGCTCAAAGGACAAAATTTTTGGGGTTGGTGTCCCCATGGGACAATAGGTGGCATTCATTGAGTTGATTGATCTGTTTTTCGTTGTCATGATTGAGTATCTCTTCTAATCTATTTTCAGACTCTGTTTACTTCTTGCTACTTTGCATGCAGTGGTTGCCCTCCTCAATCAATATTAGGGCCCATCTTTAACTCCTAACATGTATTCAGAAACAATTTGTCAAATATCTGGAGATCTAGATAAAAGAGAAAAATTGAAGTTTGACTTGGGAATGTACACAAAAAAAGATACTTGGCACGAGAATTTGCTACTTTGTATCTTTGTTGTTTTTCAAATGTTATATTGAAGAAATGTTTCTGTGTACACATCGGTTTTGATCTTATGTTTTGTATTTCAACTGCACTGCAGTAATAGATGTCAAAACAAAACACTTTGCATGGAGAAGCTTGCTTTGGTACTCCCAGATATACCACCTTATCTCCCACGGCAGTATGGACGTTGTGCAGTGATTGGTAATTCAGGTGATCTTTTAAAAACAAAGTTTGGAAAAGAGATTGATGGTTATGATGCTGTTATACGAGGGAATGGAGCTCCCACAAAGGTTAGTGTGCTTGAAATTATGTCTCATTTTTTCATTTCAATTTCCTTCCTTGTATTTTCCATTTCTATAGAATAAAATATTAGAATGAAGGGTTAAAATGCGATGAAATCCTCTAGTGTTTTCTATCTGATGAACTTTTAAATTCATTTAGTGTTTTCTTCACATTCTGTATCTTGTGCAAATTTAGAATTATACGCAATATGTGGGCAAGAAAAGTACATTTCGGCTTCTCAACAGGGGATCAGCCAAGGCCCTTGATAAAGTTGCAGAATTGGATGGTGATGTTTTCTAATCTATATTTCATCAGTCTCATGTCATTCAAACACAATCTTAACCCATCATACAAATGAAGATAAATCCATTATTCTAATAAAATGATTGCTTTATCTTTGCTGCAGAAACTGGAAAAGAAGCTCTAATCATTAAAACTACCATTCATGACATTATGAGTAAAATGATTCGGGTAGGTAATTGATCTCAACTTAAAATATTTCTTTAAGAGTATTATTACAGGATACTGACTTCCTTCCGAATTTTCTTCTAGCATTTGCTCTCTGGGTTCACATGCGTCAAATGCCACCTAAGTTGTTTGTCCTCTTCACTGATATGGGCTCTTTTGCATGCAGGAAGTTCCAATTCATAATCCTGTGTATCTTATGTTAGGCACATCTTTTGGATCTTCAGCCAAAGGCACAGGAGTCAAGGCACTTGAGTTTGCTCTCTCTATATGTGATTCTGTTGATGTTTATGGATTTACAGTGGACCCTGGTTACACAGAATGGTAAAGTCTGCATAATAGATGGAGCTAAATATTCATATTTTTAATATCTAGATTAAAGATTTACATAATTTAACTTTTGACAATGTAAAGATAATCGTGAGAGTAACCAGTGTTTATTTTCACAATGCCTTTTAGGGGCATCTATTTGTTTTATGTATATAAATATAATCTCATCAATATTTAGAATGTGTTATTTCCAGGACTAGATATTTTTCTGAGTCAAGACAAGGTCACAGTCCTCTTCAAGGAAGGGCATATTATCAGATGATGGAATGTTTGGGGGTGAGTTGTGCAAAATCAAGTATGGTTGTAACAATTGCAATTAAAGAATTTGATGAATAAATCCGTAGAATCTGTTATTGAGATGGAATTATACTTGAAGTTGATGTCCGGATTTTTAATGACAGCTTATTAGGATTCATTCTCCAATGAGGGCAGCGTCTGATCGCATTGTGAAAAACAGACTGGACAGGGCTAGGCTTCATGCTGCAAGAATTGCTTCTGAGAGGGTTCTTGGGTAAAATCTCTTCCTTATTCTAGTTATCTTTGGGTTTGAGCATATCTTGTATCAATCTTGATCACTGGATGAATCAGAAATATCATATTTCAAGGTTGTATATTTTATTCTAAAAGTATTTTTTCTTTCTTTCTGTAACCACAACATTTCCTTCAATGCAGTAAGGCTGCTCAAGGCAGGGGAGATCCTTTGGCAGCTTGTGCTATTTGGAAATATCGTTCCAATGGGATGTTCACAAAGTCTTCAGGTCTTAGAAAGGCTGCCGTTGAGCACCAGCATTATGTTCATGGTGTGACCATGTACCCATTAGAACACAGATCTTCAAGTGAAATGCTTTGCATACGGCCCAGAACATAAATTCAAATACTTAGCAAGCTGTGCATACGATAATTTGCATTGGAAATTCCCCTGAAGGCCTTCCTGACTCCATCCGAGAATGCATAGCAGCATGGATTGCTGTTGAGCTAGAGCTGGACTAATGTCTGGCTACTTCAATGTTATGGCTAGAACTAAACTGTAGTGTACTACAGTGATTAGTTTTTGAGCACCTCTGTTCAATAAATGACTTGCCTTACAGGCACTGCACATGTAACAGTTTTGTATTTGTTGCTAATACATCAAAGAGAATGGTGATACTATTCTTTTGATGATGTTAATTGCGGGCTTTACTTCCTCCAGCTGGGTTTCTTTTTAAGAAACCGTTACAAATCTCGGCACCTGACATACAGATACTCCATTTTATGTTTTTGGGTTTGAGTTGATTCTACATATGCCATTATGTCATGATATGAAAGTATTTTCTAGAATCAGTGTCTGCACGTTGTTGTTGAATTTCACTTATAGATGCATTTTGGCAAAAGACTTTGCAAACCTATTGGGCCTTACTATAAACAAGTAGATCAACACTCTCTTGGTTTTGTTAGCATTAACGATTTGTAAACTTCGATATGACCTTTCTCTCGTTATAGATTCACTCTTCAAATGACAATATTTGTGAAAGAACAATAATATGGGGAAATGATTTGCAATAATTGTCTCTAATTAATGTGTATTCATATAAAGTACCTCTTACATACCATGATCATTATTAACTTGATTCACACATGGTCCATGAGTTAGTATAATCCCTGTTGCATACCCTGATCATTATTGACTTGATTCACAGAGATCATGAGTTAGTTTTCCCAATCTCCGAAGCACATTCTCAAAAGCAATTGTTAAAGGTGGTTAGCATGCAAACACCACCTATTCAGTCACCGCAGAGACAGTAGTAAGGTTATAAAATATTATCAATAACCGTCTCATACAGTCAAACCTCACATGGTTAGACTCTAGAGCCTTGTTATGTTTACCAACTAATTTGCAGAATCCGAATTGGCTTCACCAATTTACCATATTTTACTCTTTATTAGTAAACAAATAAAGTTACTAACCACTTGGGGATGAATACCCTTGGAATAAAAACCCAAATAAAAAAAATAAATGAAATCTTTAAATTTAAAAGAAGTTAATGAAATTTTCGGGGTTGAATTAAAATATAAGTACTAGCATATTATTTGACTAGCTCTCTAAGTGCAAGGACTAAGGCTTATGTACAAAATAACATAAAAGAAATAAAGTAATCAATAAAAATGTATTTTCTTATAATTAAAGATAATTATAGAAACACTAGAATATTAAAGTAATATTTTGATGAGACTTCTTTAAAATGAATACAATTTTTGAAATGTTGAATTTTTCAGCTTACACGTCAAAATCAAATTTGTTTGTGCTTGTACATGGATCTTTTCACAACACCCTAGAGTCATCGACCATATTACCTACTATTTGAATGTAGATGAGAAAGTTATCACTGTTACAAGCTGGAAACCATAGTGATAGAAATGCAAGCTTAGACACAACCCTTAGGTAAGTTGGGCTTATTGAGAACAACGAATTTCTAAGAGGGGGAGAGATGTTACAAATACAATTCAAAATAACTAGAGCCATGATTAATTCCATGATTAATTCTATTGAAGGCCAACTTGAACCTAGAATTACAATATTGAACTTAAGGATTATAGTCAACTTATAGTTGCAAGGTTTAATAAAATAAATTAACAATAAATTAAGGTAGAGATATATCAATAAAGTTGTCTGTGTTTTTAGCTTGAACTGGCATGTGTGATTAAAGCCTTAAAAAACAGGCTAGCCCAACTACAACCTAGAGGTGTTACATTGTTACCCACTATCACCTCCATAACTACCTCTCTGCACTTTTGGTTGGTTCTTCTCTAACTGGAAGGGGAGTTTCCCTAGGATAGGATTGGAAGGCTATGGTGATGAGGGATCAAAAGTGATTTGAAGAGTTAGCACTAGCAAAACTTGAAGTCTTCGTAGTATAGTTTTAATGGGCAATGGAGAACTATAAAGACTAGTGCTAATCCCAGGGCATATGGAGTCTATGGATGGTTCCTCCTTCTGCCTTTTTTAAAATTGCTTGATAAAACCCCCTGCAAATGGCATGACAAAGACAAAGATTCTATGCATATGCAAGAAATTGATTCATTTAGTAAAACCCCTATCAAGGGAAAGACAACGTTCACATACACTTTCTTCTTACTTGCTTATCTCATAAACAAACCTATGCTACTTGTCGGATACCCCTCCTATGGATGCTTAATACATCAAACAAGCAGCATAAATTGTAATATGATAAAACGATGGATTGAAAAACCCTTCTTATGAAGAAGTAGGTAAACATGACAATGATAGGAACTTGCAAAATTACTCAATTAGATCCACCTAGTCGAAACCAAAGAGAAAAATCCTTACACTTCAATATACTCCATAAAAATAGAACAATGAGGCTCCAAAAATGAGAGGTCTCACAGTCCAACCATGACTAAACGAGTGAGAGAGACAACCCTTATATAGGCCGTAGCTCAATCTTGCTTTACAATAAAACATCAATAAAATCCTAACCTCTAAAAATTTCAAATAAAAAATCAATAGTTAATGCCATAAATACAAGGACCAAGGCCTCATTTTCCTCAAACATCCTCAACTAACCCAAAGTTGGTTAGACCCACTTTATCTTATCCCTAACTAACTTGCCAAAAGTGGATAGGTGGCTAAGACCACTTTTCTTATCATATCCTAGGAAACAACAAGACCATAACCACCTCTTATAGCCTCGACTGACTCCTTCGACCTTGATTATCATTAAATATTTTTGTGGTATCAAATCGCTCCATTTTTCTGACCTTTTTTTCTCCAAATCTGACCAAAATCTGGCCTGGAAATTGCAATCCCAACAACTCTGTAATTTCAGCAATTGCAAGTCGTGTTTCTAGACTAAATGCTACATTATGAGACTATTGAGATAGTCAAAATCGTTATTTGAAAAATGGAAATCGTCATTTGAGCACTTCTTCTTGTGATAGATTTCGATGTATACGAGGCGATTTTAATGCCCCATATCATACGTCATGGATGAACCCTAAACCTCCTTCGTTGGCCAACCAAACCTATATATAGTGTTGGAATTTCATATCATCTTCCCCTTCACACTAAATTTTTTTGATGTTTTGAATTTTTATCTTGCTTGTCACACAATGTTTTGGTGAAAAGCTAACCCTTCAACAATGAAGTTTTATTAAAAAAATACCCTTCAATAATAGTGTCTTTATTAAAGAATTTAATTTTCAATTAAAAGATGTGTTTTTATTAAGGAGTTTAATTTTCAATTAAAAAATAACAATATACTCATTTACCCATGTTTTTCATTGATCATGTACAAACAGTGAACACAAACTCAAAAGAAACGTGTGTCGGCATTGTGCACCTAAAGTACATTAAGTGATAAACTTAAGAAACAAACAAAACATGGAACATATAATCTTTTTTGGAAGTTAATGTAGGACACATGTAATGCAACATACCAAATTTTGCGAGGTTAACATGTTGCGTCAATGTTGTATTTGAAATTGTGACATTATTATCATAATGAGCATGAGCTGATTACATTTGATATCTTCATAATGAGCATGTGCTTATAACATTTGATATCTTGGTCGTAAATATATGTGTTAACCCAACCCAATATCAAAATAACAAAAAGAACTTCATGTTTAAGAAAAAACATAGAATAGTTTCATTAAAATTTAATTTTAGATTATTATCAAATTTATAAAAAAATTGAAAATAACATCTTACCTTAATTAGTAGCTCCAAGTTCATGGCAACTAGAGGAGAGCACTTTCAAACTATCTAGAGAAATGAGTATCTAAATTCAATAGGTGCTTCTAACTTTTGAGGCCCATAACAAAATAACAAGCATGTCTGAAATTCTGCAAGTGATGCTTGGTAAATTCGATTGCTAATAAATTGCTAATGCTTGGAGGTTAGTGGGTTGATTACTTCATTAACATATTTTAAACTTGACTTCTCCTCATAAAATGGTACCTACCTCTCTATCGAAGTTGCAGTTTATGATTTGAAAATTGACTTATGCTTTGAAGGAAGGGGAAAAAGGGAAAAAAGGTCAAGGAAAGAGACTGAAAGGGAGGGTACAATGCCGTATTGCGACAACGCCATGCCAATATAAGAAAGAAAGAATAAATGGAATGAAAGCAAAGCCATCTCCATTTAAGGCAAACTCAATGACCTACTCTTAAATCAAATGGGAAATCTTCAATCAAATATCAAATGAGAAGGTTTCAATCAAGTGAAAGAACAATATATGTTATCATATATATAACAAGAGTCACGTGGTGGCAATGTCCTCGACATTGCCACCAGCTTTACAACCAACTATGCGAAGGAGTCTTTTGTAATGGAAACATTTGTTGAAGAAGTTGTTTTTTTCCCCTTAATGAATAATTTTTAATGTAAATGAATATAAGATGCATTTTCCAACAAAAAATCTGAAAGTAAATTAACAATTATTATCACCACCTATGAGATGTATTTTTGAAATGTGCTTACTACAGTGATTACTATAGTAAAAGACCTATTACAAGCCTTTGAATCTTGGGTTAGACCATGTTGTAACAACTGTAATGGCTTGAAATTTGAGTGAAATTTGATGAGACTACAATAAGATAACCAAAGAGTCTAAATGATCTCGCCATTAACTTATACACTTTACATTGAAATTAAGTGGACATAATACAAGCCAAAGAAATCATAGTTATTTAAGCTATAATCTCATGAGTAACTTATAATCTATACATTGAAATTAAGTCGACATAATATAGTTCAAGACGATCATAGTTGTGTAAGCTATGGAATTTTCCAATCAAATAGGTGAATCAAATAGTTGAATGTTTTATAGAGGGATTATAAAATACTATCCCTATTATATGCCTAATACTCAAGTTGCATTTAGAGGAAGGAAGTGTTCAAGAATCCAAGGGTAGATGTCCATATCTATAAAAAAATATATTTATTCATTCATTTTATAGAAGTTACAAAATGCTATAACATTTTTGAGACCTAATTACTTTTGTATCTAAAGAATGGAAGTGTTCTACAATCCAAGGGAAGTTCTCTATGTGCTTTAAGGTGTTTTTTCTTATTATTTGTGTGCATAATATTAGCGCAACTACAAGTTAAGTAGTTGGTGAATGTGGATAGGCATACCCGATGTACAACTTTTTGAAAATTGGAAGATGGTTTATATAGATATTTTTTATGTATCCAACAATGACAATAAAAATATACATAAATTGTAATAACAAAACTTAATAAGAACTTAGAGTAAAAACCCAGAAAACTAAGATACAGAATTTACCGGAGTCTAAAATTTGTGAAGATGGATCCACATCTCGAACCAAAAGTGCATAGGTAAGTGTTATTTGACCTCAAAATACCAAACACTCTATGCATAAGAAATCCCAAACCAAAATATTTAAAGAACTTATAATAAATTTCTTCTATGGTAAAACCTCCCTATCCACTCGATCTTCTAATGTTCATATTAAACATTCCAATCCTATTTGCATTTTCTAGTTTTGTTTGCATATAATTTGTCCCGGGGTTAATTCATATAACCATTTTTTCCTTATATTAATAAAATCATGCTACTCCTTAAAAATAATTGGTAAGAGTTTAAAAATATGGATCTCTGCTAGCGATCATAAATCAAGTCAGTGTCTAACTTCCTTAATTATGTTTTCAGTTGCTCAATATGGAATCCAGACTAATTTACATGGAATACACAAAATAATAGTATTATGTTTTATGTTCTATTATGCTTACATAATAAAGTGAATTGATGTGAAACACAATACAACGACAGTAGCTTTCATCCATCTTTCGACTCTTTCCTTTCTCGTCATAACACAAGTAATCAACAATACATGAGACAATGAAAATGGATTACCAACAACAGACCATTGAAATTGCAGATAATCATCAAACAGAAGGACCAAGAAATCTCGTCATCATGAACCACACTATCGATACTACTTCCTAACTTGGATTTTTTTTAAAATTATTGTTTCACCATATACAAAATGTAATTATATTATTTCATTATATATAAAAAAACTAAAACTCTCATCTTATTGCGAAAATTGAAAAAAAAAACGTATTATGATTAAAGTAAATTTGAATTTACAAAATTATCATATACTAACAAAAATTAAACATGCAAAATGCAAAGAAAGTTCAAAGGCTAAGAGACTATTAAATTTAGATGTTAGACAAGTAGTATTCAAATTTGGACTTATGTGGGAGGCCATCGTTAATGGCTTTCAAATTCAAACCTTGTTAGTGAATTATGCTTTCATTGTCCTTAATAATAAATATATATATGGATTTGGACCGATTTAAATGGAAGATACAAGATGTTAAGAAGTTGATATTAGTCTAGGTGTTTTCTTAGCTTCACCAAACTTTAAATATTGCAAAATGCATTTTACCTTTACTAAAAATAGTTGAAATACTTGAAAAACTCATGCCCTGGAGTTTCCAGGTAAATAGAAATATCAGATATGTTGGATTAACGCCTAGCAAACATTGTCTTACCTTCTACTCATGACCTAAAGTTTATGAGATTAAATATATACTATGATTCCTCTAAGAATTTTTCATCCTGATATCAGCTCAAGTCAGACTGTTGGATATCGAATTGCACTGCATACACAATGTCACGGGAAGGATTCAAAACTTCAGTGAGCAATAGTATTGCTCTTACCTGCTATTACTTGTTGGTGTTTCTTCCCGAAATAACATAGCAGAAAATCCCAAGGCTATTTCTCTGTCATCACCATATTCTTATCTAATAACCTATCCATTTAACAAGGCATGGTTTCCAGTGGCTAGGAAACATTTATTTTGGCCTTGATTTGGCTACCCATTGCACTTATGAGACATTATCTGTTTTCGTTTTCTTCCATAGTAACTTTCAATTCTAATTTAATTGCGATAAAGATGGTTTACCAGCCTTGCATAATGCACTGATCTTGGTATTTGTAGCGTTGCAATGTTTATTAAAACTGACAACTGTATGTTATCATGCTTATTAAAACATACAAAGTATTTAATAAAAAAATAACTATGTATATACCATAATCATATACTCACTGCACACTTCAAAAACAGTAATTAAAAAAAGACAGGTGCAACTTACCTTGAGTAGTTACAGTGCGTTTCTTACTTTCGCATGCTCTGCAATACCAACTACTTCCTCCACAAATGGCTATAAAGTAATATTACGATTAATATTATGTCATTAACATATAAGTTAATATATATTAAGATAGGTTATTATAATTTAAGATTATTTTCCCTATTATGTCTAATCGTTAATGTGAGAGATACAATTGTTGATAGATGTCACTTGTATTATTGCATTTAGTGGTTTGATGGGTATTGTCATGTCAATCATAAAAATTATTCCCTTTTTTAAATGATCAAGTCCTGGTTGAAACGAGATGTTTCCATGGGACCATGTTGTTAACCACATGGTATTGTTGGATATTTCACATGAATGGGTTATCATGGCTGACTGATGCCCTTTACAATGTCTAACCATGAACTTAATCCATCACAATCATCCATGGTCGTAGTTAAGTCTAATTAACTATCCACTAATCAGAGACAAGTATTATTATTACCATTAACATGCATTTATAATTGTAAATAAATAATTTAAATATTGATTAGAGGAAATTTCAACTCAAAATGGGCCTCCTAAGGAAAATAATAAAATAATAGTTCAAATAATAAAATAATATTTATTAATTTTTGAGGAAGAAAAGAAAAAAACTACTTTTTTGTTCGTATTTTTGACATATATCCTTGTGTGTTCACTTATATTTCGACTGGGAGATCTCGTTGGATGCGGAATTAAATTCCGCATCCAACAAGTACCCACTCAGCATACTTTTGACGGACCTCTCTACCCCAAAAACAAGAAATACCTGAAAAAATGTGATGATGATATCTTGATGGACCCCGCTACCCCAAAAACAAGAAATACTTGAAAAAATGTGATGATGATATCATCACATTTTTTCAAGTATTTCTTGTTTTTGGGGTAGCGGGGTCTGTCAAAAGTATGCCGAGTGGGTACTCGTTGGATGTCGAATTTAATTCCACATCCAATGAGATCTCCCAATCGAAATATGAGTAAACACACAAGGATATATGTCGAGAGCTCATTGGATGTGGAATTAAATTCCGCATCCAACGAGTACCCACTCAGTATACTTTTGACGGACCCCGCTACCCCAAAAACAAGAAATACCCGAAAAAACGTGATGATGATATCCTGACGGACTCCGCTACCCCAAGAACAAGAAATACTTGAAAAAACGTGATGATGATATCATCACATTTTTTTCAGGTATTTCTTGTTTTTGGGGTAGCGAGGTCCGTCAAAAGTATGCTGAGTGGGTACTTGTTGGATGTAGAATTTAATTCCACATCCAATGAGCTCTCCCAATTGAAATTTGAGTAAAAACACAGTGAGATATGTCGAAAATACAAACAAAAAAGTAGTTTTTTTAAGATACCTATCCCCAAATTTATATTAAAAAATTGTTTAAGACCTATATGGTATTTCAAATTTAAAGTAATTTCATTGGCTAACACATGATGACATGGAATTTTAATTAGGGTTGAAAGGCCCATTTTGAGTTGAAATTTCTTCTAATGGTTAAGTTTTTAATGGTTATATCAGATCTTATAACATTTAGCATCATAACAACATAACCATAAGCAAAAGATCACTGAAATATAGACAAGCATAGCCACACAAAAGAACACAAAGATTTATCCTGGGAAACCCTCATGGGGAAGAAAACCCAGCACAACTTCCTCTATATAAGATGTATAGAAAGTAAAAGACAAGACCCCAGATAGGTGCACCTCCCTCCAGCAGATATATATCTCTCTCTCTCCTATGCGTTGTGCACAAGTGAGTGTGTGTACAAATGAGGAACACATCTCCTCTATTTATACTCTTTTTGTCACTTGAGATTTAACCTAACAAGTCAGCCCCACTTAACTAAAGTGGGTCGACTTCACTTAGGAAGACTCAATACAATATTATATATATTTATTAGGGTGCTAAATACCTGACATACAATGGAGGATTTACCTCATGACTCTATGATGAACAAATACAATAGTAACACCTCGCCGGAGGAATAATAACATCTCCCTTGGGTTACATTAGTAAAATACATTTAGAATATCCTTTGAAGTTACAATATTCAGCACTCCCCCTTAACGAGAAGATTATTCTACTAACAATATCATCATAGACTATAAGAGACTAGAGAGATAATATCTGCAACATCATTGAGGATATACATCTATACATCACAGGAAGTTTTAACAATCAGTAACTGGAACAGTTACTCTTCATCTTCTGCTTCACATGATCACTTGATCCTTTTGCAACAATGCTTCCATCATTTCGATCCTTCGTAGCAACATTTTGATCTTCTGATCCTTTACAGCAGTACTTCGATCTTATGATCCTTTGCAACAACACTTTTATCCTCTGATCCTTTGCAGCAACACTTTGAGCTTCTGATTGTTTGCAGCAACACTTTGATCTTCTTGATCCTTTGCAGCAACACTTCGATCTTCTGGATCCTTTGCATCAACACTTCGATCTTTCTTGATCCTTTTGCAACAACACTTTGACCTTCTGCAACAACCTTCTGATCTTCTCGATCCTTTATAGCAGCACTTTGATCCTTTTGATCCTTTTGCAGCAGCACTTCGATCCTTTCGATCCTTTGCAACAGCACTTTGATCCTTCTTGATCCTTTGCAGCCAAACTTCGATCTACTTGACCCTTTGCTACTGTAGTTCGATCTACTTGATCCTTCATCGCCAGGATACCTGCAGTATACGTGATCTATTTGTGGGATGATCAATCCCGATCACTTTAGGACATAAGTCCAAGGATGATGCAATCCTCCATCAACATGATCCATGAAATAAATCAGCTAAATTGTCTACAACTAAATGTAGATCTCGACCTTACCTAGTGTTAGTCCCATCATCCGGGAGGACTCATCGTAGACCATCCATACCACACAGGTTAGGACCACTTACAAGTGAGTGTTATACGGTATCTACACTTACGTGTAGGCATACTCTTCTAAGTAAGAGTATTGTTTGGAGAGCAGATCTAGACTACATACAAAATGTCGGCCCATCGTAGAACATCCATACCATACAGGTTGGGACCAATCCCAAGTGAGTGTTATACTACGACGTCTATGAGGACTCACCATAGAGAATCCATACCACATAGGTTAGGACCACTCCCAAGCGAGTGTTATTCCATGGTATCTACATATGAATGTAGGCATACTCTCCATACAAGAGTATCATCTACAGAGAAGATCTCGAATGCATACAAAATGTTAGTCCCGTTGTCTATGAGGACTCATCGTAGAGCATCCATACCACTAAGGTTAGGACCACTCCTGAGCAAGTGTTATTCTACAGTATCCACAACTGAATATGGGTACTTTCCATGAGAGTAACGTCTACAGGGGCATCCTTATCTAGTAAGGACTACTCTCATGAACATAGTGTTATACTTGCCATCCCCAAAAGAGGATACTATCTTCCACAAATAAATGTGGGTACTCTCCATGCGAGAGTAATATCTGCAAGGCCATCCTTATCTATTAAGGACCACTCTCATGAACAGAGTGTTATACCTTCCATCCTCAAGAGAGGATACTATCATCCACAAGTGAATGTCGGACCTTGTCAACACCTTCAGGCGCACTTGGCATATTTCATGCTGGAGAATCACTGTCATCCCATCATCAATGTCAGTATTCATCATCACTCCCCATTTTCCGGGAGGATTCATATTATCAACCTCCTCCCCCTTTTTTCGAGGAGGGTTCGTATCTTAGACCTGTTCTTCAATCCCGAGGATAGTCCATATCTTTGACTTCTTCCTCCTTTCCGAAGAAGGTCCATATCTTTGACTTGTTCTTCCTTTTTTGAAGAGAGCCCATATCTTTGACTTGTTCTTCCTTTTTCGAAGAGAGTCGATATCCTCGACCTATTTCTCCTTTCCGAGAAGGGTTCATATCTTATACCCATTTCTCCTTTCTAAGAAGGGTCTATATCTTTGACCTGTTTCTCCTTTCTGAGAAGGGTCCACATCTTCGATCAGTTTCTCCTTTTCGAGAAAGGTCCATATCTTCGACCTGTTTCTCCTTTTCAAGAAAATATCTATATCAACATCAATGTTCCTCCTTGTGAGGAAAGTATGTAGTATCATCATCACTATTCCTCCTTGCGAGGAAAGTATTTTCGAACTACACCAAGCTTGGTCAACACATCAACAACTTTCTCATCGGTACTTACATATTGGAGTTTTATGTCTCCCTTTAGTACCATATCCCACATGATTCTTTGGCATCTTTATGCAACTTTGGTTGTCACAAAGAAACACTGTGGTATCCAACTCCATGTCAAATATTCATGACATGATTTTTTCGAAGCCATATGGCTTCCCAACTAGTGGAGCAAGCTGCAATGTACTATGCTTCAGCTGTACTGAGAGCAATACTGGATTGTTTCTTACTAAACCAAGATATCATGGCGGATCCTAGACCATAACATCCATTTGAGGTGTTCTTTCTGTTTGCGGCACTTTCTGTCCAAGCTAAATCCGTATATCCATATAATATGTAGTCATGATCTCTACCATAGTAAAGTCCCGAGTCTATCGTACCTTTCAGGTACCTTATCACATGCTTTATAGCTATCAGGTGAACACATCTAGGTTTAACTAGATACTGACTCAAGGTGTTCACAACAAAGCATATATATGGCCTTGTATTCTTCAGATATATCAATGAACCAATAATTTGTTTGTACCGAGTCATATCCACTAACTATGATGTCTCATCAGACAACAACTTCAAGTTGGTATCCATGGTTTTACAATCCAACATATCAAATATTCTTAAGATTTCCACAACATACTTTCCCTGGTTCAGAAATATTCCTTCTGGGCTCTTCCACACTTCCAGCCCTAGGAAATAATGCATCAATCCAAGATATTTCATCTTGAATTCTTCAGTTAGCCTCTTCTTGCAATCTGTGATCTGTTTCTCATTTCGAGTAAGAAATAGATCATCCACATACATCAATAGTATGACAGGTTCATCATCCATGACCTTAAGGTAAAGGTTAGGATCAACTTTACTCTTGGTGAAGACCAAGCTTGTTAAGAAGCTATCTATTCTTCCATACCAATCTCTAGGAGCTTGCTTCAGTCCATATAGATCCTTTTACAACCTGCATACATGAGTCCCTCTGTTTTTTACTGCAAATCCTTGTGGTTGTTCGATGTAAACCTCTTCCTCAATCATGCCATTAAGGAAGGATGTATTTACATCCATCTAGTGTATATCCCACTTCATCATGGAAGCAAGTGCCATGATGTTTCTGATGGAAGTGTACCTTTATCCTAGAGCAAATGTCTCTTCATAATCAATTCCCTCTCTTGAGAGAATCCTCTAGCCACAAATATTGTATTTTTAAAGACTTCCATCAACATCAAATCCACTTGGAAGATACCACACCCTTGCTTTCTGGTTTGGGTACTATATCCCAAACATTATTATGGTATTCTTCCATCATTGCTTCTACCATGAGTTCATTCTGTCAGGTCATCGAAATATCCTAGTCTTCTGCATTCAATTTTGAAGGTTGGAACCCACTTTACTCTTAGTAAAGTCTTAGTCCAGGAGGGAGTTGTCCATCCTGTCGTATCATGTCGAACTAGAGGATCTTCTGCAATCACTCCCCCTGAAGCAGGGAATTATCCTCTCTCTGCATTCTCTACTGGAGTGATAGGTAGCATCCTATGCTACTATGTATCCATCTCAGGTTACTAGATATCAAGAACCCTTTATCTTGAACTTTTTCGAAAAGTTCCTTTTGCACCCATTTGTGAGCTTGTTATATTCTATAGATTTCCATATTCAACCTTGTAGCAAAGTTTAAGATATTCGTTACTCTAGGTGATCTTTCAAGCTCCTAGATATACTTTTCTATGGGTTCCTTCTGAGCTCATATAAAGCCTATTCTGTACAGGTGGTTCTTTGCTCAATATATACTTCTACTGGAGAAGTGTGTCTATTCAATAGAGTATGTCATGCCATAGTCTATTTTTTCTGAGACAAACCAAGGACCTTTCTTTGTATACTTGTTCTTGTATATCCATATGAAGACACTACGAACTTCCCTTCAGGTCTCAGAATCATATCATATACATCATTCCCCATGATCAACTATTACTCTTTGATCATAGCTTCTTCCATAGCTGGAAGGGTTTGCATCAATGATGTCACCCAACTGTGTCACATAGCTAGAGTGTGTCCGAGGCCTCTTACTTTGGTTTGGAAGTCCCTTCATACGTTCTTCACTTGAATTATCTGTCATGTCCAATATGGTCTTCATCTCTCGAGGTGGATCTACCGCTCTCTGAAGCTCTTTCTTTCGTCACGGTGTCTCTGACCTTGGGAGCTTCAGGTTCATGTTTATTGGAGTGAATCTTGAATTTCCATCACTTGTTCTTCGGAACAAGTCTCATCCTCCTTTTCTTGTAAGCGGTTATACACAACCTTTCCTACAAGCCAAATGCACCAGTTGCATGGTTAGAACCATTTTATATGCATAACGACAAATTCTTATGCATCATGCAACTGTTTAGCCAATACAACTTTCATCCATATCTCACAAAAACTTTCTAGATGCCTTCCATCTCTACCATGACATCATTGAGATTGTGCACTTAATACAATATGTCACCAAAGAGGTTTCATTCTAGATAAGTAGCAATTGAGTGTTGTATAGCACCATGGGCTACTTACCCATAACATGCATATTAGTAGTATACTGTCATTTAATGCAAACATTCTATCATGCATAATACACAACATATACAATAAAGAAAATTCAAATACTTATCTTTGTTTGTTTGTTGTCATCTCCTTCTGGATATGTGATTCTTCTTTGACCAATGAGATTGCTTCAATCTCATGCTTGCTTGAAATATTTTCTGGAATTATGCTTCCAGTGGACCTAGGGTTTGATAAAGAAACCATAATTTTTCAACTTAGGTATATTTCATATCTTTTTGGATAGAAACATGCGCCTCCTCAAGGCGAGCTGAGCAGCATACTCCGAATTTTCCCAAAACTGTGATCAGAACTGTAAAATATCTGATGCCCTAGTTTTCTTCAATTTCTTCTGCATAATTGCCTCATATTGTTTCTGCGGTATATTTAAAATTAATGCTCCTCTGTGTCTGAAACTTAGCACTGAGGTATCCTCGTCTTTCCTCTTTCCAACAATGCATGTTATATCATAATTGGTTTTAACAATTGGGACTTATGCGAGTTTTCCCAAGGTGGCTTATTTCAGGATTGTTTAGGATAGATAACTTGTATGGACTATCACATGTCACTATTTCACCTTCGGTGTCTGAAAATTTTACCACAGAACTTACAGTCCGTTCCTTGTCTAGAACATCTTTTTAATTTCATTTCGACCTTCATAACCCGAGATATAACAATTCTCCCCAGTTCACTTGTTTAAGGTTGAATCCTGGGGGAGGCTGGAACCTTGATTTGGAGGAATCATATCTCCTATAATATAGCGAATCTGAAGCTGAAAATTTTACACAGGGTACATCAGGAATTTATCCTTGGCCTGTAAAAGTTTCTCCTCCTAATCCTTCTCCAATCTCTAGATATAGCAAATGAACCAAAATGACTAGTTTTAGTCTTTTAGGGTTTTCAAGCATGAAACCCTAATCTTCAATAGTTGTAGCTGTAGCACTTGTTTCGACTGTACAAAGAATTATTTTAGGGTGGATCTGATACCATGTTAATTTTTTAATGGTTATATCATATCTTATAAAATTTAGCATCATAACAACATAACCATAAGAAAAATATCATTGAAAGATAGACAAGCACAACCACACAAAAAAACACAAAGATGTATCCTGGGAAACCCTCACGGGGAAGAAAACCCAACAAAACTTCCTATGTATAATATGTATAAAAAGTAAAAGACAAGATCCCAGATAGGCGTGCCTCCCTCCAACATCTCTCTCTCTTTCTCTCTCTCTCTCTCCTATGTGTCGTACACA
>LPNX010125090.1:373429-493584 GCA_001517045.1 Pseudotsuga menziesii | reverse complement strand
TTATTGAAATTCTATTAGTTCTTGAATTCCAACTCACAAAAACTTATTTTGGCACGTTTTCTTATAAGGCCCATTTTAGACCCCAAATTTCCTCTAATGGAGTGTGTGTACAAATGAGGAACACATTTCCTCTATTTATACTCTTTTTGTCACTTGACATTTAACCTAACAAGTCGGCCCCACTTAACTAAGTGGGACAAATTCACTTAGGAAGAATAAAGACAATACTATATTATATTTATTGGGGTGATAAAGACCTGACACACAATGGAGGATTTACCTCATGACTCTATGATGACCAAATAAAATAGTAACACCCCACCAGAGGAATAATAACATCTCCCTTGGGTTACATCAGTAAAACACATTTAGAATATCCTTTGAAGTTACAATATTCAACAAATATTGGAACAAAATAAAAAGAGAGATGAATAATAAGCATAAGATAGACAACCACTCTAAGACTGCTCAGTCACAAAATACGAGATGAACAATAAACATAAAACTTGTCCAATGGCCTCCCGAGACCAAATAATGTTGATCCTAGTGCGATAAAGTAAGAAGAAATACTACCTTTCATGCCATCTAGAATTGACATCATGGGGAGAAAGGGGACCAAATAAATTACTCCGTGAATCGATTATCTAGCCGTGCCATGCCCTCTCCCTTGAAGCAAGTTCTAAAAACAATGTCGCTTGGTGTGCAAATTAAAGGTTCTTTGGAAAATATACATACAACAATATCTTGTAGGAACAATTAAGGTATTTAATATATTCAATACAACATCACCAAAACCATAAACATTATGTATTTCAACATTGTTTTTTCAAAACCATATGCCAAATGTAACAACTAATTTATTGTTTCAATAATTATACTCAGATTATTTGGGAACCTTTTTAATTTAAAACCTTTGTGTCGCAATATGAAATTGAATATGAGACAGAGTGGTTGGAATGATCTATGGAAGAACCTATTTTAGTTTTTAATGTTTTGATCCAATGAAGCATCTTGAACGAGAATATCTAGTTGTTCTAAAACTTGCAAGTAAAAATATTTTCTAACAACCGTAAATTATAATTAACATAATAATTAATATCCAATGCCTTAACCATAAATCGACAACCAAGAAACCTATAAGCTTTCTCCAAATCAAGAATTAAACCTTTACATTCATATAAAATATACTAAACTTATATAATTGCTTACCATTCTATTCAAATATTGACATACCAATTAAAGAATTATTGCATGGATGTAGAAACTCTTCACTTACCTGTATGCATAAAAACCTACCTTATCCTGAGGTTTTATACTCTGAATGTTTCTTACCCCTGGAGACCACGTTGGCTAGCCTTTATCCATACTGTGTGGAACATAATTCCCTGGCCACATTGGGATAATGGCGTTTATTTGTTTCTTGTCGAACTTGCTCTTCTGTGTCAGTATGGCAAATAAACTAAAGATTTATCTCATGAAAGATGGAGTGTTTATCTCTTGCCATGAAGGCATGCCATATGTTTCGGGTGGATGATGTTCGTCGATGGAGAGGCGCATCATATATTATATAAGTAGTAGTTTTATAATCAATTAAGTGCTTGAATATTATTTTCATTTGTTTGAATATGAAATTCTTGTTTGAATGTGAGCATGTAAGAGGAATGAACGTGGCAGGAATGTAAGAGATATCATAGGTAACCAGTGACTATGAAGCCCCTCTTTCTTTTATGCTCTTCACCATAACAACATCATTGATTCCATCATTGTTATACACGATATCCAGATGACCATGTTCCTCCATGGCCAAATCCACCACAACGCTCATGTCTTTCTCTTTGCTCACATCCGCATTGCACGCAAGTTACAGAAGGAGAAACAAAATTCTGCAAGGGTTTTTTCAGCTTCGTCTACCAAATCTGCGATTATGGCTTTCGCTCCATGCTTTGTAAAGAGCTGAACAATGGTTTCTATGATTCCCATCACTCCACCTGTTATTATTGCAACCTTTCCCTCCAGTCTACAATCAAAGATCATTAATCAGATTAAGTGATCTACAATTACAAAACTTTTAACAAAGTAGCCCTAAAAATAACTTAGTTAAACTCAATGATGAGGAAGCTTGTTGAATCCATAAAAAATTACAGGCCTTGTGTCATTGACAATGTACTAACTTATAGTTAGATCAGGTACCAAATTCATATTTTTCTATTGAGGAATGCCTGTGGAATTGGTGTAATAAGCCTATAACCTCTGCTTTTTCTGCTCTTGCAGCTTTGGTTATTTGGCTGGTTTGCAAGGTTCGCAATGCTTCTTTATTTGAGGATAAGACTCCACAACCTACTGCTTGTGTTGTCCAAATCCAAGAATTGTTAAACCCTTGGTGCTCAAATATTTCCCCTTTGCCTTATTTGATGGAGCCTCCAAGGACATGGATAGGTTTTGCGGAGAAGATGGTATTATCTTTCTTGCTGAGAATGTTTTATTTGCTTTCAAAGCCAGTTTAAGTATCAAAACCAACAATTTTGTTGAACTTTAAGCGCTCTGGCTATTACTGAGATTAGTCAGAGTCTAGGCTTGGATAAGATTTCTATCTATGGTTACTCTTTGTCGGTCATCAATTGCCTGAATAAGGCTTGGATTTGTCATAATTTGTCTCTCTAAGCAATGTTGGAGGATGTTCGTTTTTCAACTGTTGGGTTTGCGAGTATCTGTTTCAACCATGTTTACCGAGAAAACAATATGATTATATTGTGCAAAGTACAACGTTATTGCATAATTATTGTTCTACAAAGTAGAGCGCTAATACATAATTATTGACGTGCAAAGTAGCGCTATTGCATAATTATTGAAGCTACAAAGTAGAACATTATTACATAATTAGTGAAGGCATTCAATATCCACTCTACAGGTTATGAAACCATTGGATGCGAGTTTGATCAAATCCAAAGATTTAGATTGATATCCCTATTGCAGATGATGCCCTGAAGGGTGATATTGAACGCCATTATTGAACACCGAATGTAGAGCTGCGTGATGATCTATGATCGGTAAAGGCCCGAGGAGTCCTCCATCAAATACAAGGTTATTCCCACTAACATACTTAGTCTCATTTAAGGCCAAATACAGACCTGCCTCCACAACATCCTCCACTTTAAGAGTTGGCCCTGTACGTTTCCCATACAGTTGCAGTAGCCCTCTATGGCAGCCTTCTCCTGTTTGGTAATAACCGAGAAAGAATCAACGCCCCCTCTCAACTGATTCACTGAAAAAATGCGTTGCAACGCCAGAAAGAGAAACATCATTGACTCTGATCCCATATTTACCAATCTCTTCCGCGTCGTTCTTGGTGAGGCCTATGACTGCATGTTTGGAAGAAGTGTATGACTATGGGCCAACTCCTCCTAATATACCTCCAATACTAGAAGTAGAGATTATGCATCCCTTCTTCTTCGGAATCATCACCTGGGCCACGTGCTTAATTCCCAGCATCACTCGTCTTACGTTTACGCTCATAACTCGATCAAATTGCTCCATGTCAAATTCTGCAATGCTCTTCACCATAACAACATCATTGATTCCAGTGTTGTTATAGAGGATATCCAGTTGTGCATGTTTCTGTTGGTCGTCTGGGCAGATCCGGGCTTTCATTATGAACCAACAACACCCTTAGCTCACTGGCCCTTTCGGCGACAGACCGCGGAGCGGCCTGAAGTCTCACCCGAAGTGATTCTAATGGGTTGGTCGAGGACTCAAGTGTCTCGACCAGGTTCTGTATGGCATCCTATGTGCGTCTCGCAACCCTTCTTAGCTCGCGAGACTGCTCTTTCCTCTCTGTGACGCGATGCGCAGTTTCCTCTTTATCGCAATGATTCCAACCTCTATCGCATCGCCGCACCCGGGGCAACACCTAGCTCTCTCCTACGCTCGCTCCTCAACCCACGGTATCGCGTACTGCAGCTCCTCTGCTGGTGCGATATCGCCTCCTTGCGATATCCTATCGCTGCGACTCAGCGTACTTATCTTACTGGTGTTAACTCACCGGATACAATGCGCAAAGCTGTTTTACACTGTGACTCTTAACTGTCTTAAGGGAAACTCAGACAGGCTCTTATACAGAATGATTAAAGACTTCACCTTGCATTTATCCTGTTATTATGTTATGAACTGAATAACATACACATACCTACATTTACTGTAAGCAAATTTCATGTAAAGAATGACAGATATAACAAGCAAATACAATCACATGAATCAGACACATAACGCTCAGATTTTACGTGGTTCACTTCCAGGATGGACGTTACGTCCATAGAACTATGTTTCTATATTATAACTTGAGAGAGGTACACAGTTCTGCTGCACCGCATATGCAGCTAGAGATCTTCTGGGTAACTCCGCACTTAGCCTGGAGCCCTTCTCTCCTAGATCTCTTCTCTATATTGCCTTCTTACAATATACTCTCTCTCTCTCTCTCTCTCTCTCTCTCTCTCTATCAATCCCTGCGGATTGTTACAATGTAAAATAACAGTAAGCTAACAGACTACTGATAATCTGACTAGCTGGATGGCCTAAAATGCCCAAAATGCCAACCTTTTACAATACAATTTTCATCCCTTTATAGGCGGCCCGAAGGTCTCGCCATTACAACACTGTGGGCCTATCCCAACAGTAACCCAAAACCTAACTAGTGACAGTCGGCGTATCTGTACTTGGGGTAGCCACTTTTCGTCACACCACTGCTCTCTGCAGTCTTCCATGCTTCCCGGCATTGACCATGGGTACTATGCACCGCTTCCCTTCTTCTGTCCTTCATCTTCAATACCTTGTCCTCGTTGCTCCTTTTCCTTTATGAGGGTAGCTGAGCCCTCTTGTCTTCGTCGCTGCCTTCAATGCAGTGGTTGATCTCTCTCTTCTCGGCCGCTCAGGTACTGTCGTCTTCTTTGACTTCTCTGTTTCAACGGTCACGATTTCCGGCTCTGCTCTGCAGCTAGAAACATGCTACGGCGTCGTAGCTTCACCTTATCTCTTCGTCTTCTCCAAACTGTCTATTTGCCAAAATGGCAGCTTTTCCTGTAGCTGCGGAACCCTGCTCCAACAGTCCCCTAACACTTACTTGTGGCTCATCCCCGAGCCACTACCAACAGGCTTCTCCTACTGTAGCTTCTCCTTGGCTTCCTGCGAAGTGCGCTGAAGTTTGTCCCGAAGTCCTGCGACTTCGTTCTCCATAGTTGCGACACGCTCTTTCTAGTTTCTGTAACTTAGTTCGTTGGGCTCTCTTATCTTTCCTGCCCTTAGTCATGCTCTCGCTCTCGTCGCTTGCGAGACCTTCTTAAGGATCTCCAGGTCTTGAGAAGTCTTCCATAGATATCCTTTCCTCTTTATCTAGGTTAGAACTTTTATCACAAGAAAAATCTGTATCTTCCAGCCTTCTCAACATTTCATTCAGTCTGGAGCCTACTTATGCGAAAGGTATACAAACCAGGAATTCCCTTTCGAGAACAAGCCTCTGTCTGCATCTTGAAGTTCTGCTTGTTTAGTTTGTTTTCCCTTTCACTTTTCTTCTCAGCAACTCGCTCCAGGTATTCACGCTGCTTGGGTTCCGCATATTTTCACTCCTAACCTTTGGAACCGCTTGTTCTTCTCTTAGCTGATGAGATAGGTCATCTCCCTTCTCCCGTTGCTTTATTTTTCTCATTTTTACTTTCTTCCTAGCGGAAGATTTCTTCTCATCATTCCGCTGCTCTGCTTTCTTATCTTCAGTGATCGGTTCGACTTTCTTCTTTTCTTCAGTAGAGACTTTGATGACATCTTCTACATCATGCACTTGATTCCTCATCCTTGGAAATTGTCTTACCTGTGATATTCCTAATTTCACAACCCTGGGCGGTGTCGTCATAGCAGACATACAACCACCATGCCCGAAGCATCTCAGACTGTCTTCTAAAGGGTCCTCCTCGGGCAGAACCCACTCAGTGTTATACTTTGGATTGGCAATGGCTGCAAACTCTGGAAATCACAGCACTCTGTAATTGAAATTAGCTCTAGACAGGGGAAACTTAACACTGCACTCTATAGCTCTCGGCTCTTTGCAAAAGTAACCCTCCCGACTGAATAATTTTTGGTTTTATACTGAAGGCGGTAATCTCGAACGCAATGGTCATCTAGAATGAACCCGTCGGTCATATTAATTGCTTGGACGAGACCACACCCGTCATTTCGTTCCTCAATAAATGCTGAAATCCGATCAATTTTCCTCGAAACGTGTGTGTGCAGGCTCCGGTCTCGTCAAAGATTTGCCAAATCTGGAAAAATTGATTATGCCATGCCAAATCTATGGTAAGGTATACCGGTCATTTCCTCATTAACTGCCTGTCAGACGGTGACTTGACTAGCCCTCTGTCTCGTTGCAACTAGGTACGTGGCATGGAGAAACATCGCGCTGATGCGATGCAACACCGCATCACTTGCTCAAAACAAACTTACATGTGTCTTTTTTTTTCTTTTTCTTTTTTCTTTCAAGCAAAATGAACCGTCCTTATGTGATTCCTTATACTTAGAATACCTTCCGGTGTAGACTAATTCCCGGTGCGATGCCTCCTTTCAACTACACTGGAAATTTGCACCAACCGTGACTCTGAATTAGGGCTGAGAGGTGGGGTGGCTGTCACTATAAAGATTAAGCCTACTTCCATTGATCATCATGGGAAGAAGCTCCCCATTCAGTTTACTAAGCTGAACGGCTCCTCCCTCTGTGACTTGTTGTATCTGATATGGCCCCAACCAATGCATCTTGAACTTCCCTGGAAACTTAAGAAATTTACTGTCATAGAGGAGTACTAAGTCTCCAATCTGAAGAGTCTTACTCTTCATGTGCCTGTCATGCCAAGCTTTTTCTCGTGCCTTCTGCACTTTCTGATGGAATCTGGCGATGAATCTGTCTTCCTCTAAGGCAAGCAGCTGCGCTAGCCTCTCATGCACCGTGTCTGTATCGTCCATTTCAGTGATCTGAGAAATTCTTAAACTGGGAAGGATATACTCCATAGGCATAACAGCCTCTTGGCCATACACCAAGCTGAAAGGTGTGTGTCCTGTAAGTTTCTTGCATGTAGTTCTATATGCCCATAATATAGCGTTAACTCTGAGGTCCCAATCATTCCTTTGGCTGTTGCATATCTTCGTAAGAGAATTTTCTAAAATCTTGTTAAAGGCCTCCACCATACCATTAGCTTGCGGGTGGTAGGGAGTGCTCTTATGGTGCTATGTCTGGAATTATTCCGTCAAGGCCTCAATGGTACAATTCAAGAAGTGTGTGCCTTGATCACTCATCAAAATTACTGGGCATTCAAATCTAGTGATGATGTTTTCAAAAATGAACTGTGCGGCTGTAGCAGCATCACAGTTTCTTACTGCTTTGGCCTCGGCCCAGCTGGTGAGGTACTCTGTTCCAGTGATGATATATCTCGCACCAGTTCATTTTCCCGGTGGGTTGATAGGACCCACAAAGTCTATAGCCCACTTGTCAAATGCGCGCAATGTAACCTGTGGTCGCAGTGGCATTTCATCTCTCCACGAGGGTTTTCCTACCCTCTGGCAGATATCACAGCATCTGCAAAAGTCCTTAGCGTCTTTATGTAATGTAGGCCACCATAATCCTGCGGTCAGGATTTTCTGCGCAGTCAGCTTTCCTGCGAAATGACCTCCCGCGGTACCTGAATGTGCTTCTCTGATAATAGCCTCTTTTTCATACGACATCACACATCTGCGCAGTACTTCATCTGGGCCTAACTTGTATAGCTGTCCTGCGATCAGGGTGAAGTCTGCTGCTTTAACGACCAACTGCCTCTTTTGATGCTTGGTGAACTCCTCAGGTGCCCTTCCTGTAGTTAGAAAGTGAATGATATCAGCATAGTACTCATCTGCGATCTGGATAGAAAACAATTGCACATCTGAAAAATTGTCCTCTAGATTACTTGGCTCTTCTCCTGAGTCTATTCGTGACAGATGGTCAGGTCCAGCATTCAATCTTCCTGGCTTGACAATGATTTCAAAATCATACTCCTGAAAGAGGAGTAACCATCTGCAGATTCTTCCCCCTAACACTGGCTTATTGACCAGATACTTTAATGCAGAATGGTCAGTAAACATCTTGAACGAGGCACCCAACAAGTAGTGCCTAAACTTCTGTAGTGCGTACACCATAGCTAAGCCTTCTCTTTCTGTCGTGGTGTAGTTCTTTTCTGTTGTTGACAGCTTTCTGCTGGAGTATGCGATAGGATGATCGATACCTCCTTCTCCTGGTTGCGTTAAAACAACCACTAGTGCGATGCCAGATGCATCCACATGGACATGAAACGGATTAGTCCAATCTGGGAATACTAAGATGGGTGCTGTAACCATATTCTCTTTAAGTGTGTTTAGACTCTGCTGGCATTCCTCATTCCATGGGAATTTTACATCTTTCTTTAACAGTTTTTCCATCGGTGCTGTGATCTTTGCGTATCCCTTGATGAATTTTCTGTAGTACCCGGTATGACCAAGTACTGTTCTCAATTGTTTGACTGAGTTGGGTGCTGGAAGATTTACGATGATGGCAATCTTTGCGGGATCTACCATCAAGCCTTGCCTACAAACAATGTGACCCAACAAAATACCAAATGGCGCACAAAATATACATTTTTTCAAGTTCAGAGAAATCTGGTACTACCTACATTTCTCTAACATCAGTCTTAAATATCCTATGTGCTTGTCAATTAATCCAAATACAGTCCAATCATCAAAATACAATTCTAGTAATTTATGGATGTATTCCTTAAATACAACAACAACTACTCTAGAAAAGATAGCTGGTGCATTCTTAAGACCAAAGGGCATTACCGTATACTGGAATGAGCCCCATTCTATTGCAAATGTGGTCTTATGGCGATCTTCTGGGTGGATCCTGATCTTGTGATAGCCTGAAAATCCATCAGTGAAGGAGTAGACCTCCTGTCCTCCCACATTGTCTAGCACTTCATCAGTGAAAGGTGTCGGAAATGGATCATGAAGCGATGTGTCATTGAGTTTACGTAAGTCGACACAGATCCTGATGTCTCTTTTGGTTTTCTTCTCTTGCACGACCATGGGACTAACCCATTTGCTCTCTTCTACGGGCTCAATGATGCCTGCTACCATCATCTTATCGATCTCATCCTTAAATTTTTCTTTGTATCGCGGATTCAATCTATATGGACGCTGCTTGACTGGTCTAGCATCCTCTTTCAATGGTATCCTCATTACTCCCAGGTCTCCGACTATTCCCTTCATCTCTGTGAACTTGGTGGGAAATAGGTCCTGATAGTCATGTAACAAGTCTGCAATCTGTCCAACTGTTTCATCGGTCCAGTAGTCTCCAATAGAGGCAAACTTTGGTTCTGTGTCTGTGCCAATATTGATCTTTTTAATCTTGAGCGGCTCTGTGATTTCTGGAGTCTGTAGCTTCGGTCCATCAACATCGCAAGTCCCTTCTGACTCCGGAATGTTGATGTTGCAAGGATCCTCATCCTCCTCCTCTGGTTCTGTTGCAAAATTGTAGCACTCAAGCGCATCTTCTAACTGGATGGCCCACTCAGGTTGAGTTTGTACTGATAGGGTAGAACCCTCAAATATCTTAACCTTTATTATCTCTAGGGCTTGATCAACATTTGGATACTCAGATTCAAAAGCGAAGGTGAGTAGAAATCTGTCTATTAGAAGTGGCTATGTAATCATTCCCTTGCGCAATTCAGTCTCTGTGTACCAGTTCCGTGGAACTGGGTCCAAAGTGTGAATGAATCGGTGAACCCATTCATCCTCGGGAATGTCTGACCAATCCTGTTCACATGTCTGAATGTGTGTCCTGGGGTCACTTTCTCATGTGTATCGCTGCTGGGTATGCTCTCTGTCAGTAGAGAATCTGATCGCCATCAATCTCTTAATATCATCCCATGATGCGATATTCTCTTTATGTGCATACCACCATCTTGCAGGTGTAGGTCGTACTGCAAGGTCCATAGCTGCAATCCTCTGCTCGTGAGGGATTTGTTGTTCAAACTGCATGAGAAAGTCCTGGATGTCTGTTATACCATGAAATGATGGAATCTCGTTGATCTCTGCACCAATCCATCGCAGTGACTTAGTCATGTACGCACATCTGCGTGCTGAGACTTTGTAAAGTCTGTTCTGCCAGTTCTCTAGACCAACATCCGAATCCGATGCGCATGAACTGTCGCATTGCCAACTAATGTTCTCTTATGCGGTTGGATTGATGTAGCTCATACTGCAAGGTCCATAGCTGCAATCCTCTGCTCGTGAGGGATTTGTTGTTCAAACTGCATGAGAAAGTCCTAGATGTCTGTTATACCATGAAATGATGGAATCTCGTTGATCTCTGCGCCAATCCATCGCAATGACTTAGTCATGTACGCACATCTACGCGCTGAGACTTTGTAAAGTCTGTTCTGCCAATTCTCTAGACCAACATTCGAATCCGATGTGCATGAACTGTCGCATTGCCAACTAATGTTCCCTTCTGCGGTTGGATTGATGTAGTCACTCTGGTTCGCAGTCATCTGATAGAGGCTGTCCATGTTAAGTGCCTCTTCCTCTGCTCGGATAGGTTCAATGTATCTAGGACCCTGAAGAGGATCCAACGGTGCGATGACTCGGATCTGTGCGTCCTCAAAGGTCATTTGTCTTCTCTTTAAGTCGATAACGACCATGTTACCGATCGCCCAATCAATGCCTAACAGTGCTGGATATGGTCTACTATCGCCAATAATTTCTATAACTTCAAAGTCCGCAGAGCTGCGAACTCCGTCAATGTCAACTGGCACCTGTGATAATCGACCCAGGGGTGATACCCGCTGTTGATTAGCTAATCTGAGATGGATAGGAGATCTGACTAACTTAGGGATACCCATCTGTTCCCATGTCTGCTTAGTCAAAACATTTACTTCTGATCCTAGATCTAGGATGACCTCGTCCATTTCAAATTCTCCAACCTGTGTTGTGAGTCGCATCTCTCTTCCTATTCTTGTATGTCCCCTAATACTATGAATAGCACGCTATGCATTGCTCATGGAAGAATATGGCTGACACTGATCTATGATGCACTGAAGTTCTCCAATAGCTTGCTCATTTCTTACGAGTTTTAAACAACTGCACAGGAAGGATTGTACACTTCCTGCCAACTCGTCTTTGTCGCAAGCGCCCGATGTGGTAGCCTGCGATGTCTGGTCATGGCTAATGCCACAAGGTGCTTGCTGTGGTACGCCCCTAGACGGAGGTACCTGTGATCCTGATTGCATAGGGTCATCAAAGAAAGTCTTAGCTTCCTGAAATGTCTGTTTGTTCTTCTGCAGGTCAAGTGGTGTTGCTTTGTTAGGAGATTTACGCACCCACTCCTGACCTGTGGTCTTTTCAGTAACCTGTGATATCTAATTAGTGGAAACACCATTGCGAGTCACAATGTTGACTCTTAGTTCTGGTTCTTCCTGCTCAGCAGCAATAAACTGGATGTTCTGGTGTACTGCTGGCTTAGGTTCTCTGATCTTAGCTATCAAGGTAGGATAGTCTTCTATAGCGTGATCGTAAGATTTGCAATAGTTACATGTGGTGGTAGGGCTCTGACAGTCCCTAGCATAATGTCCTACAACTCCACAGTTGTAACAAGTGACTGGTCTGCGACCACGACCAAAGCCTCTGAATCCTCCTCGTCCTCTGAATCCTCCTCCACGACCACCATAAGTCGGATCATGCTGTGGTCCTGCTGCTTGACCCCGTGTTTCTGATTGGACTCTGTATAGGTCTTGCTTTGCTCCGACCATGAGATCATAGGCTCGACAATTGTGTTCATCATGGCCTACTGACTTACAAAAGACGCAGTATAAGTTCTTAGGTGTCTGTACGTACTTCTGAAGTAGAGGGCACTGGTGAGGTAGATGTCCTCTTGTTTTGCATATTTCACACCACGGTCCATGGGTCTGTGTTAAGGGGTTAGGAGCCCCGGTTGCTAGATATTATACAAATACTGGACAGTTATATTTAGTATGGCCTTGTGCTTTACACTTTATGCACCAAATGTCTTGCGCAACCTCTTTCCCTTTCTTAAGTTCATGCATCTGTATTGTGAGATTAGCCAACTGGTTTTGCAGATTTGTCATACCTGTGCTAGTTTCAGCTAGAGGTGAAGCCTCTAGTTTCATCGCCATCTCCAATGCATCGTCCTGCATCTGGAGTTTCTGCTGCATTAATGGTAGTCTGATGTGAGGGAGCAGCGCTGCAATAAACCATTCCTTATGCTGCTCTAGCGCAAAATCAAAGCTGACTTGGTCTATAAGGGCTTTAAATTTCTGATCAAAGTCCCACACTGACTCTGTAGGTAACTGTTTGATGTCTTTGAGCTCTGTAATGCACTATGACTCAGACTTAGGTTTCTTGAACTCTTTAATCATGGCGGTCCTAACCTAGATAAGTGTTCTGGGTACCGCTATGGTAACCGCTGAGGTATACTTCATATACCATGTTAAAGCTCGTTCTCTCAGTGTGGTGACCAACTGTACAAGTTTACTATTATCATCATTGATTGCTTTAATGGTCCACACGGCTTCACATAGAAACCAATGCTGCTCTGGGTCCTCAGTCCCTGTACCCTTAAAGATAGGTAGCTTCATATCATCCCCCATTCTATTTCTACGTGGTGGATGTTGATTTGCTGTGTTACTACAACTCGGCGGTGTAGGTGGAGGTGATGTAGCGGTAGTATGTACTGTCTGGGAACTACTAGATGGAGTTCCTACGGGATTGCTCTGAGTCCCGATCTGTTTCTGTGGGGTATAAGGGTGGTAAAAGATACCCCCTTCTGTTCTGTCTGTGGTACTGTGACTCTGTTGTCTAGTATTATCTGAACTATCTTCAAATATGGGAGATCTGAAATCTACTTTGTATTTCTTTCCACTACGTGTACGTCCAATGTCATCAAAATCACTTTCAAACTCTTGTGACATTACTATCTTTACTTATTCATCTGAAACTAGATCCATTCTTCCTTTTTCATATAATAGCATCTTAATGGACAAGTTTAAAGATTTTAGGTACTTACCGTGATATCCTTTGAAGAAGTACCGTTCAGCCTCGTTGAAGCTTTTTCTCTGGTCGACTGCAAACTCTGTGACGAAGCCTTCTAGCACACTCGCAAGCCAGAATTCTACTGTCCTCGTAATGGGATTATCAAGGTTCTTCACGGTCTGAATCAGCTCCGGTGTCTAGACGATGTTTATTTTCTTCTTGAATATGTTCTTATCAGTCAACTTTGATAACCAGTCGTAAAGCTCATTTCCAAAGGTCACAAAAAATATCGCATGCAGGTCTGTAACCAGTCCTCTGTACTCAGTCTAGGACTCTTGTTCTCTCGTTCAACAAACTCTTTCTGGTTAGACACAACCCACTCGTTGATTTCGTCTCTAGTAGGATGCCAATAGAACATCTGTGCTCAGTTTGTTCAAAACCGGCAACGGAACCATTTGTTGGTCATCTGGGCAGACCCGGGTTTACTATTATGAACCAACAACACCCTTAGCTCACTGGCCCTTTCGGCAACAGACTGTGGAGCGGCTTGAAGTCTCAACCGAAGTGATTCTAATGGGTTGGTCGAGGACTCAAGTGTCTCGACCAGGTTCTGTATGGCATCCTATGTGCATCTCACAGCCCTTCTTAGCTCGCGAGACTGCTCTTTCCTCTCTGCGACACGATGCCACAGTTTCCTCTTTATCGCAATGATTCCAACCTCTAGCGCATCGCCGCACCTGGGGAAACACCTAGCTCTCTCCTACGCTCGCTCCTCAACCCACGGTATCGTGCACCGCAACTCCTCTGCTGGTGCGATATCCTACCGCTGCGACTCAGCGTACTTATCTTACTGGTGTTAACTCGTCGGATACAATACGCAAAGCTGTTTTACACTGTGACTCTTAACTGTCTTAAGGGAAACTCAGACAGGCTCTTATACAGAATGCTTAAAGACTTCACCTTGCATTTATCCTGTTATTATGTTATGAACTGAATAACATACACATACCTACATTTATTGTAAGCAAAGTTCATGTAAAGAATGACAGATATAACAAGCAAATACAATCACATGAATCAGACACATAACGCTCAGATTTTATGTGGTTCACTTCCAGGATGGAAGTTACGTCCATAGAACTGTGTTTCTATATTATAACTTGAGAGAGGTACACAGTTCTGCTGCACCGCATATGCAGCTAGAGATCTTCTGGGTAACTCCGCACTCATCCTGGAGCCCTTCTCTCCTAGATCTCTTCTCTATATTGCCTTCTTACAATATACTCTCACTCTCTCTCTCTCTCTCTCTCTCTCTATCAATCCCTGCGGATTGTTACAATGCAAAATAATAGTAAGCTAATAGACTACTGATAATATGACTAGCTGGATGGCCTAAAATGCCCAAAATGCCAACCTTTTACAATACAATTTTCATCCCTTTATAGGCGGCCCGAAGGTCTCGCCATTACAACACTGTGGGCCTATCCCAACAGTAACCCAAACCCTAACTAGTGACAGTCGGCGTATCTGTACTTGGGGTAGCCACTTTCCGTCACACCACTGCTCTCTGCAGTTTTCCATGCTTCCCGGCACTGACCATGGGTACTATGCATCGCTTCCCTTCTTCTGTCCTTCGTCTTCAATACCTCGGCCTCGTTGCTCCTTTTCCTTTATGAGGGTAGCTGAGCCCTCCTGTATTCGCCGCTGCCTTCAATGCAGTGGTTGAGCTCTCTCTTCTCGACCGCTCAGGTATTGTCGTCTTCTTTGACTTCTCTATTTCAACGGTCACGGTTTTCGGCTCTGCTCTGCAGCTAGAAACATGCTACGACGTCGTAGCTTCACCTTATCTCTTCGTCTTCTCCAAACTGTCTATCCGTCAAAATGGAAGCTTTTCCTGTAGCTGCGGGACCCTGCTCCAACAGTTTCTCCATGGCCAAATCCACCATGTTTCTCCATGGCCAAATCCACCAGAGCGCTCATGTCTTTCTCTTTGCTCACATCGCAGTGCACGTAAGTTACATAAGAAGAAAGATATTCGACAATGGTTTTTCCGGCTTCATCTACAAAATCTGTGATTATGACTTTGGTGTCATGCTTGTAAAGAGCTGAACAATGGCTTCTCCAATTCCCATTGCTCCACCTGCAATCAAATATCATTAGTCGGATTAAGTGATCTACAATTACAAAACTTTTAACACAGTAGCCCTAACAATAACTTAGTTAAACTCAATGTTGAGGAAGCTTGCTCGATCCATCAAAACTTGCAGGCCTTGTGTTATTGACAATGTACTAACTGTTGGAATTAGATAATTACTCCACCACCCAGCCCACTGAAATGCTTAAGAGGCAACACCGTTTAGATCACTAACCGCCAGAGTTCTGAAAAGGCATAACTTCCCAGAATTGTAACTAGCAGAATTTTGAAGAGCCGACACACCACCTCACCGTCGGACTGTAAATATGAGAATTCCATTTTTTTTATTGTGAAAGGTCAATTAGTAGTTAATGATCGACTTATCTAGAAATAGTATAAGTACTTGCATTGTAATTGTGATTTTAAGACAATGAGACACAACTTAAAAGAGAAATTGATGTAGAGTTGAAATTCTGAATTTTACTATGTAATTTTTGTGCTTTACTCTGTTTTTGAGTTAGTAAGCTCAACTTTATTTTTGATCTTAATTTGCTATAGCAGTTGAAGAAATCATAGTTGATCTTATGTTACTAAATGGTGTATTGATCAAGTAGAATACTTGTGTTAAGTTTATGGACGCAAGGGTTATTAGAAAGTTGCTAAATAGTTAGTTGCAACTGAGTTGTTACTGTGCTGTAGGTGACTGTCAGCTGTAACAGCTAGCTAAAACAGTCTTGTAGATTGCTGTTAGCTGTAACAACTAGCTACAACATCATCTAGAGAGTATTGTTAGCTGTAAGAGCCAAGCTGTTACAGTCCTGTAGGAATTGATTTAAGTTTTGAAAGCTCTGTCAGCTGTAACAACCAGCTGTTATAGTGATGTAAGTGTTGATTTGAGTTTTAAATTGAAGTTTAAGTGTTGCTCAAGCAGAGAGAAACACTCCCATGCCTTCTCCACACTGGTATCAGAGCGTGGTTAAGTTTTCATTAGAGAAAATTTCAATTTAAATTGGGCCTTCCAAAAATAATAAAAATTCCATGTCATCATGTATTAGCCAATCAAAATGCTTTAAAATTCGAAAAGGGAGCACCTCTTAAACAAATTTTAATATAAATTTGGGGATAGGTATTATAAAGAAAACTACTTTTTTTGTTCGTATTTTCGACATTTCTCCCTGTGTTTTTACTCAAATTTTGATTGGGAGAGCTCGTTGGATGCAAAATTTAATTATGCATCCAACGATTACCCCCTCGACATACTTTTGATGGGACCCGCTACCCCAAAAATAAGAAATACCTGAAAAAACATGATGATGACATTTCCGCATCCAACGAGATCTCCCGATCGAAATTTCAGTAAAAACACAGGGAGATATGTCGAAAATACGAACAAAAAAGTAGTTTTTCTTTTCTTCCTCCAAAATTAATAAATATTATTTTATTATTTTAACTATTATTTTATTAATTTTCCCTAGGAGGCCTATTTTGAGTTGAAATTTCCTCTAATATCTTTCTTGTCTAAGAGCTTGGTTGAGTTTTCTTGCTCATTTTTTTTGGAATTCTATTTGAGATGGCTATTAACAACAGTATAGTGCAGCAAAAAATTCTTGTGTTGACTGAAAGAAATTATGATACATGGTTTATTAAGATGAGAACTATCCTGCATGCTCAGGATCTTTGAGAATTTGTTACGATTGGGTATCTAGAACCAGCTAATAAAGCTGCTGAATTGCCTCTGTCAAATGCTGAGCGTGTTTTGTTGAAAGAAAATAGGAAGAAGGATAATAAATCTCTTGGCCTTATTCAGCAAGGCCTGAGTGAATCCATTTTTCAAAAGATATCAAGTGCTGAGTCTTCAAAGAAAGCTTGGGACACTCTTGAAACTTGTTATCAAGGTGTGACCAAGGTGAAGAATGTTAAGTTGCAGAACTTGAGAAGAGACTTTGAGAATCCGAAGATGAAGGACACTGAGTCTGTTGATATTTTTATGACACAAGTCATGAATGTTGTAAACCAGCTACGACAGTATGGTGAAGACCTCCCAGATCAGCGTGTGATTGAAAAATTGCTGAGATGTTTGCCAAAGAAGTTTGAAGCCGTGGTTGTTCCAATTGAAGAGTTTAAAGATATCAGTCAAATGCATATTGATGAGTTGTCTGGTTCTTTGATTGCTCATGAATCAAGAATGAGTAGGTATGATGATACTCCATTATAAAATGCTTTTAAATCTTAGTTACATGTTACTAGAGGTAGAGGCAGAGGAAGAGCTAGTAGCATAGGAAGAGGAGGTCGAAGTGCTGATCATAGTGACAATAGAAATGATTCAGAATCTAAAGAGAAGTTACAGTAGGATACTCCTAGCGTAAGGGGGAGTAGTAGCAGAGCATGGAAGCCAAGAAATTAGAGGTATGACAGATCTAAAGTTTAATGTTTTTACTGTAAGAAATTTGGGAATTTTTCCTAACAAGTGTTGGAAGAAGCAAGCAGATTCTAGTAAGTTGTCTACACACATTACATAGGACACTAAAAATGAAGAGAAGCCTATGTTTTTGACTTGTAATGTCACTTAGGAAAGTTCAAAATATATATGGTTCTTGGACAGCGCATGCAACAACCACATGAATGGAAACAATGAATTATTTTCAAGTCTAGATACAAGCATTCAGTCTGAAGTGAACTTAGGTAATGACAGTAAGGTAAAAGCTAATGGTAATTGTGTGATTGTTGTATATGCGAAGAATGGTGAAAGAAGAAATATCCATGATGTTTATTGTGTTCCTCATTTAATGTGTAATTTATTAAGTGTTGGACAATTGTTGGAGAAAGAGTACAGAGTGTTCTTCAAAAACAAGATATGCACTATTTATGATAAATATCCAAGTAAAAAGTTGATAGCCAGAGTAGAGATGACAAAGAATAGAATGTTTCCGCTGATTATGAGAAATGATTTTAGTAACTCTTTGAATGATTATAAAACTAAGAGTTTAGATCAATCATAGTTATGGTATTTGAGGTATGGCCATTTACATTTTGGTGGTTTATATTTTCTACAGAAGAAGTAGATGGTAAAAGGGTTTCCTAATATTGAGCAGCCAGCAAACTCATGTGAGAGCTACATATTGGGAAAGCATCATAGAGAGAAACTTATTTCTGGAGTTTCATACAGAGAAAAATCACATTAGAGCTGATACACAGATTTGTGTGGACCGATGCAAACACCTTCTTTGACTGGTAATGTTTATTTTATGACTTTCATTGATGATTTCAGTTGAAAAACTTGGATGTATATTTTGAAACAAAAATCTCAAGCTCTTGATGTGTTTAAAAGTTTTAAAGATATGGCTGAAAAAGAGAGTAACATATTTATTAAAGTCTCAAGATCATATAGAGGAGGTGAGTATATGTCAAATGAATTTATGGAAATTTGTCAATATTATGGAATTAAAAGACAATTTACTGCTCGCTACACTCCATAGCAAAACGGAGTAGCAAAAAGAAAGAATCGAACAATTATGAACATGGCTCAAAGTATGATGAAGGAGAAGCATCTTCCAAATCAATATTGGGGAGACGTTGTTACTTGTTCAATATACATTCTGAACAAAATCCCAACTAAGAGCGTGAAAGATCGAGTTCCCCAACAAACATGGAGTGGTAAGTGTAGCATCATATCTCATTTAAGAATTTTTGGTTGTGTTATAGCTTGTTTTTGTTTTCTATTTTTGAACCATATGCTTGTTTTAAAACATGATTTTTCTTATTGCTTTAAAAATTTTGAGCTTGTTTATTTTAAATTATTTTGATAGTAGGCTTATGTTTATGATTGATTTTATAGGTTTTCTTTTTAATTTTGCTTTACTTAGTAGATTTCATAGTTTTTATGGGCTTATAGGATGTATATATTTCTGAAAGGTTCTACAAAATATATCATAAGGTCTTATCAAAGGTTAATAACCAAAATTTAACACATTGTTTTGAGTTTTGGTTAAAAAACCATTAAACAGATATTCTTGTAGTGCAAAGATAGAAAATATGAACAAGGGCGCTACAAGAAAATTGTGACTTTTGAAAAATCGTATCTTTGCTCGTGATTTTCAAAATTTGCACATGAGAGGAGTTTTTTCGCACTTATAAAGGAGATTGATATGTGTTCAGGCCTCACTAATCATTTTGACAAGTGTTTTGATGTAAGGCAAGAATCATTCAGGTGAGTTGCAGCTGTCCGGAAGGTGGAAGATACAGATCCTTTAAACAACAATGATGGTGCACGATGGGGGTAATTCGTCATCAATTACGAATTTACTGAATGTATGAAAGATCACAGAGACCGTATTAAGACCTGGAAGTTCGTGGTTGGAATATGAACATGGTTAGAGATTTAGGGTTTGCAGGGTAATCGACTGGCACAATCGTGGCAGCTAAAGACAGATAAATAAAGGTCAGGGGACACCTGGGAAGACAAGATACCAAATTTTGAGCAATTAAAATTATTATCACGACAGGTATGCAACCGATTGTTGACATCATCCTTGAATTTGGGTTTGTAGTGACAGAGGAGTAGTGATGGCTATTAATTAAGAATTACATTAGGTTTAGGAGCCCGATTTCTTTCCCAGTTATTAATCTTTGTTGTCAATAAAAATTGTCCTAAAATTTTTATCAGTCTTAAGGAAAAGTTGATATCTAGGGTTTTCAATCTGCTCAATTTCTGATTTACTATCTATACTTCATACTTTCAAATTAGTTTGAACCATTTTCTGAAGGAAAAACAATTAAGATTTATTACCCAGAATCAACAGAAGTGGGAAGACGAATAGGGCTGAGCCTTCAGACATGTCTTGGGATAAAGTTTTCCCTAACTGTGCAAAGTTGTTTTCAGAAGCAGGCTGGTTGCAATATTTTGAGAAAATTGATGGTCATCATACAAAGGTTTCTTATGAATTTTCTTAGAGTTTAGAGAAAGAAACAGTCTCATTTAATACCCTAAAATTTGAATTGACTAGAGAATTAATAGCAAAGGCCACAGGCATTGCTGATGAAGGTGAGTTTTGGTTCAAGAAGGTGCCTTTTGTTTTTAATTTAGAGAATTACCTGCTGTCCAATGTAGTTGTAGATTGGGGTAAAGGGGTACATATACAGAACTTTAAACCAGAATGGAAAGAGCCAATCAAGATCTTGCAGAATTATGTAACTTGTGAAGGAAGATATGCCTCTGTGTTCAAATACCACATCAGGTTTTTACAACACTTAAGTCAGGAATCAAGGATGAATCTCCCTTTCTTTTTCCTGAAAAGTTTACAAAATATGTCTAGCAGAATTAGGGAGCATCAGGATCATACTCAGCAGTCCATTTTCCATCACGGTTTGATAAAATTGATTATCAGTACTGTGCTCTAGAAGAAAGGAAAGACTTGGGACTATTTTCTGTTTTTGGTTTGGATTTCAAAGTGAAAAGGAGGATAAGTTAAAGAGAAGATAGGTGAATGAATCCTAGAAATTAGTTAAAAAGTTGAATAAAGAAGTCATAGTCGAAGTGGAAGATGAGTCTGTACAAGAAAAGGCTTTTGCACAGAGGGTTGAAAAGCCTGAAAGTGAAAATGAAAAGAAAACTGATGAAAATGAATTGTTGAAAGTTCAAAGACATAATTTAGATCATGCAGAAAATACCCTTAATGAAGATGCAAAACAGGGAGTAGATGAAGACCTGTTAGAACAAGAACAGATCCATATAGAAGTATATGAAGAAATAAAGGAAAGCTCACTAATTGATAAAACACGGGTTGACAATGCACAGAGTTCACAAGAAGGGTTTGAAGAAAAGTTGGTTTTACAAGGAGTCAAAAGAAAGGTGGTTCAGTTTGCAGCTATTAAGCATCAAGGTAAAACCTTGAGCATGTTGGGAGAAATAGGAGCAGGCTAGAGACCTAAAACCAGACCAAAGAACAAATTGAGATTGAACATGAAAAAGCTTCTAAATCCTAAACTATCTCAGGAGAAAATCACAATAGTAGAAGACTCTTCTTCCCAAGAAGATTTAGAAGAGCAGGAAAGCCTAAATCATAGAAAGGTCAAAGGTAAGAAATAGGTTTCTTTGAAGGTTAATTCAACCTCAAAAGAGATTAAAATCTCAGAGTAGTTAGAAGATGTTTAAAGAAAATCAAATCTTAGCCATCAGCAGGATGATTTTATGAAACAATAGTCAGTGATGACAACATTATGTGCAGATGAGGAAAAGATTGTAGATCCATCTACTCAGTGCAATTTTGAAGGTGATGAATCTCCAGGGGTTCCTATAACAATGATAGAACAACAACAAGAGGATGATGAAGAGATTTAAAAAAAATTGAAAATCCCTTGGATGCCAGAAGGACTGTCTTCAGCTTCAGAAGGAGAATGTATAGATTCTGAGAATGAAAACCTACGAAGAAGTATCAAGCAGTACAAGTATTAGATATAATTTCTGCATGAAAAAATGAAGGATTAGTAGTGGCCAACAAAAAATTAAGAGAATATCTAGAGGATATTAACAGTCATTACCAAGAATTAATTGTAGTTTCCAAGGAAGCACTGAAGAGGAAAAGGCAGACACAAAGTTCATGTGCAGAGCTAAAGAAAACTGTCCAAAAAGTAACTCAACAAAATCAAGAATTATCAAAAAGAGTTGAATACCTAGAAGCTGAGTAGCAGAGAACCAAAAGGAAGACTCAAGCTTTGGAGGGGATAGCCTTTTGGCAGAAGCTGCCAAAGATTTGTAAAAGGCTTTTAGTGACAGGTGTTATTAGTTAATTTTTGTTAAGATATTAGTTAATTTTGGAAAAATGTTATTTTGTTAGTGGTCGATAGTCTGACCTAGAAGGTAGTTAGGCAGTTATATAACTGTTTATTGGATGTAACCAAGTTAAAAACAAGACAATAGAATTAGAAAGGGTTCAAATTTTTGTACAAGGGGAGGCTTTCAAGCTACTATATACAGAGCTAAGTTCAGAAACTCTTATGTATTTTGGATTGCTGATTATGATATATATGCAATCTATAAGCCCATTTTATCCTATCTGTTGGTTTCATTTCTGATTGGTGTAATCACTCAGTTTATAAATTCATTTCTTGTTTAAGGTTATTTTTCATGGAATGCTTGTAAACTATGGATGAAGCTTAGTTTTGTGCTTATGTTTTTCTGGTTTATGTTTCATATATTATACTTCTCAGTCTTTCATTGTTGCATAATGTAGTTTTTGTCCTAGCCTTATGAGTTTTTACCCTCTTGTTAACAAATTGCAAAACCAAAACCTTAAAAAAACTGTTTATTTAGTTTTATTTCATGAGATTGTGTTGGCTTGTTCTTTAGTAGTCTAAGAACAATTTCTGGCACTAACATCTTTGGCGATGTTACCGGGGATGAAGCTGAAGCATACTTTCCCTGGGTTATTCATCATTCAACTGGTTTTGAGAGGTGGAAAAAACCAGCAAATATTTAAGACTACATTTCACCAAACAGTTCACAGTGGCTACTAAGGGAGTTGGGACAAGAAGTAGACCTAGTTCACCATTACACCTGGGTATCTCAGACCCAGAGAAAATCTTGAAAGAAGCTAGGAAAATTAAAAAGTCACAATCATCTCCAGCTTTGTGTAACCCTGATCAAATTGACCTATTGTCACCTTTTACATTTGCAAAGGAAGAAAAACAAGAGCCATCATGGTTGAAACCTACAATTCTTGTTAGTAGTTTTCAAGTCTTTACTGATCCTCAGTATTTTAAGAAAGAAAAATCCCTATCTCTTGGAAAAATCCCTTTGTTTCAGTTTAAAGTCAATAAGAGCCCTTTTCAGCCAAGTTCCAGTCAAGCTTTTTCTTCATCTAAACCAGTTAGTTTAAAAATGGCAGCCCAGTAGCAGCCCCCATTAGATATGATAGAAAGAATGGTGGCAGCTAGGTATGCTCCATTAGTTCTTGCTAAGCCCTTAAATGCTCTTCCTGGTGGGGATTATCAGAAATATTTATCAAGGTTCAATGGGAAAGGTGAGACAACAGCCGAGGAACACTGGGATGCATTTCTTAGTTATGCATATAACCAAAACATTGAGGCAAAGGATGTGTGGATGAGAATGTTTGTACAAATTCTAGAGGGAGAGGTTAGAAGGTGGTTCTAGGAACTACCATTCAATTCAATTACTTTGATTGAGAATCTTCAAGATGTATTCATGAGGCAGTGGGGTGATACTAAAGACCATACATACTATATTACTGAATTTGGAGCCCTAAGAAGGAAAAAAGATGAAACCATAGCTGACTTTTCTAAGAGGTTTAACAAAATGTATGGTAGAATTCCTGTAGAAATCAAGCCCTTCGAAACTTCAACGAAACTCACCTATGCTAATGCCTTTGATCATGATTTTTATTTACATTTGAGAGAAAGAAGACTTGTTAGTCTGTTAAACATGCAAGAATCAACATTAGAATTAGAATCCAATATACTAGCTTCTAATAAACTAAAAGTAAATTCAGATCAACAAGTTTATGATAGAAAAGGTAAAAAGGAGGCTGCTCCAGTAGTTTCAACATCCCAATCAACTGACAGTAAAATTGATGAAATGGAAAAATTAGCAAAAATCCTGATAGTAAAACTAAACAAATTGGAATTAGAGAAGAATCCTAATATGCCTGTTCCAGAAGGGGACAGAAACCCTAATAACCCTAATCAGTTCAGAAGACAGTTTGCACCTCGGTTTATTCCTAGGGAGAGAAGGAATAATGATATACAAAGAGAAAGAAGAGAAGCTGGAGATCAAAGGGTGCCACCCCCACTTCAAAACAATGTCACTCATGAAGGAGAAGAAGATGAAGAGGGACAGTTTGAATTTATAAATCCATATATAAACCTTTTAGGGGACTTGTTGACTGAAGGTTTTGTGACTGAGGAAGAGTTTTTAAATTATGAATATTATGATGCAGATGTTTTTCAGACAGAAGACGATTTAAACCTTGAGGTAACAACTGATATATATTAGTCGGACCCTAAGAAGACACTAAATTTGAGGTCAGGACCAAAACAGGTGGTTCAAAACCCTAAAAAGAAGGCAATTCTTTCTCCTAAATAGCACTCTCAATCCAACATTAGAAAAAAGACAGAATCATGATAATCCAAAGAAGGTTATTGAAGTTGAAGAAGTGAATAAGAACATGCAAAATTTTAACTTTGAAAATGAATTATGCAAAATTAAAGTCCCAATGCCTTTGACTGAATTGATTAAAAATCCCTGTTATAAGAATTAAGTTTTGAAAATGATGGGTTCAACAGCTAGTCAAGTACCCTTTGACACAGTAAATTTACAGGAAGAGAATCCCAAATTTTTTATTGGATCAGCTTTAGTAGTGAAAAATTAAAGTGATGCAAGTGCATCCCCACCTTTTTATATCACATTAACCATCCATGAGCAGATGATCCATAATTGTCTTTTGGATTCAGGAGCATCTCATAATTTAATGCCAAAGGCAGTCATGGAAGCTTTGGGGTTAAGCATAACAAAACCTTATCATGACTTGTATGCTTTTGATTCTAGAGCTGTCAAGTGTTTAGGAGTAATAAAAGACATGGTGGTTAACTTAACTCAACTACCAAAGAAAAGTGTTATTATGGATGTAGTAGTGGCAGATATCACACCTAAATTTGGAATGCTTCTTTCTAGGTCTTGGGATAAGAAAGTAGGGGTCACTTTACAGATGGACTTATCATATGCAACTATCCTTGTTTTTGGAGGTGAGAATAGGAGGTTGTATAGAGAGTTGTAGTTTGCTTACATTGTCACTGATGACAAAAATCCAAGGAATCATCCATTGTATGATGTTGAAAAAGACTTGGGCTCATGTATGTTGCATTTCAGTGATGATAACACTAATGGCATGTTGCAGGTTGAAAAAGAAATATCAGTCAAGCGTTCTCTAGAACAGAAGGATGAACTTTGGCAAATGTATTTTGATGGCTCCTCATCCAAGGAGGGAGCATGAGAAGGTATTTTGTTGATTTCTCCTGGTGGTGAATTAGTAAGTTTGATGTACAAATTGGAATTTGTAACCACAAATAATACAACATAGTATGCGGCATTATTGTTGGGTTTAAATGTGCAAAAGACCTTGGTATTCAACAAATCTCTGTTTATGGCGACTCCGAGTTGGTTGTTCAGTAAGTGAGGAACAACTATCAAGTAAAGCAAGATTTCATGAAAGTGTATAGGAATGAAGTCTGGGATATAATAGATAATTTATTTGTGCCATTCAACATTTCCCATATTCCAAGAGATCATAACCAAATTGCTGATCCACTTGCTCTAGCAGCTACTCATTTGAAGATCCCTAAGACAACTCAATTAAAGTATCCTGTAGAAGTCAGGTGCAGATGTTCAGTGCCTGATAACATCAAGCAATGGAGGGTTTTTGAGGATGATTTAGAGATTAAAAGGTTTTTAGAGATGACTGGTGAGTTCTCTAATTCTTTAATTGATCAAGAGCAGGATGAGGGTACTGAAGATAATGAGAGTTTTGCAAAAAATGAAATTTCTGGTCATAAAATCATTTAGCTGAAAAGTAATTTTATTCCCAAGGGTTTGGTAACCCTTGAGAGAATTTTTTCAAAGGATGACACCTCGTTAAAACCAACTATGCAGTCTTCAGAGGAGAATGTAGTGGACTGTAACATTGTCACAAAGGAACATCCAAGGATAGTGAAGATCTCAAAGGCACTTTCAACGGAGCAAAGAGAAAGGTACATTAAACTATTGAAAGAATATGTTGATATTTTTGCTTGGTCATACGAGGATCTTAAAACTTATGATACAAGTATTATTCAACATAAAGTGCCTATGAAGCTTAATGTAAAACCATTTAGACAGAAGCTGAGAAGAATCAATACTGCCTTATTCCCTGTCATAGAAAAGGAGGTAAAAAAATTGTTAGATGCTAAAATCATTGTTCCTCTTCGCTATTCTTCATGGGTAGCAAATTTAGTTCCTTTCAGAAAAAAGAATGGAGAAATAATATTGTGTGTAGACTTTCGCAATTTGAATAGGTCTTCATTGAAGGATAATTACCCATTACAAAAAATTGAGCATATTTTACAAAAAGTGGGAGGAGATCAAAGGATTTCAATGGTGGATGTTTTTTCAAGGTATAACCAAATTGAAATGCACCCTGATGATAGAGAAAATTCTGGCTTCACTACCCCTTGGGGTACTTTTATGTATGACAAAATTCCATTTATGTTAATGAATGTCGGAGCTACATTTCAAAGAGCTATGGACATAGCCTTTGTTGGAGAGAAGGATAAGTTTGTGGTGATCTATTTGGATGACATAACAGTCTTCTCACAATCTGATGAAGAGCACTTAAAGCACCTAAAACAAACTTTCTTGAAATGCAGAAAATATGGACTGTCTCTCAATCCAAAAAAGTCACATTTTGTTGTACAGGAGGGAAAGTTGTTGGGTCATTTTGTTTTAGCTGATGGGATAAGGATAGATCCAGAAAGGGTAAAATCTATTTTGAAGATTATTTTACCAAGAAGTAAGAAGGATGTGCAATATTTTATTGGAAAAATAAATTTTCTGTGTTGGTTCATACCAAATTTTGCTGAAACGATTAAACAAATAACAATGTTGAAAAAGATCAGGAAGTGAAATGGACTGCAGAGGCTAGGAATTCATTTGAGAAGATTAAGTTGGCTCTTATAGAAGCTCCCGTGATAGTGAGTCCCAATTTTTCAAAAGAATTTCTGACTTTTTCTTTTGCATCAGAGGATACTTTAACAGTTGTTTTGTTATAGAAGAATAATGATGGACTTGAGCATCCAATTGCATTTTTCAGCAAGACCCTCAGAGACTCAGAGTTGAAGTACAACACTTTCGAGAAACAAGCTTACTCACTGGTAAAAGCATTAAAATTTTTCAGAATTTATGTTTTACATTCTAAAATCATTGCTTACATTCCTAATGCTGCCATTAAGGATATATTAACTCAACCTGATAGTGAAGGAAAAAGAGGAAAATGGATTGCTAAGATAATGGAATATGACATGGACATTAAGCCTACTAAATTAGTGAAGGGACAGGGTTTGGATAAATTGTTAGCTGATTCAAATTGTCAAGCTTTAGGTATTCATCTGATAGCAGAACAACCTGTACAAGAAGAATTGCATGCTGAACAAGAGAAGGAAAGATTATGGAACAGTATGCAGAATCCACATGGTATGGAGACATTGTACACTTCCTTTTGTATTTACAATGTCCTGAACATCTAGATAAAAAGGCTTCTAGGTCATTGAAGTTAAGAGCTACTAAATGTTGTTTGATAGAACAACATCTGTTTTGGAAAGATCCAGGAGGAATTCTACTTAGATGTTTGGACAAGCCAGAAATTGGAGAGGTAATCTCATAATCACATGAAGGTGCTTGTGGGGGACATACGTATTGGAAGGAAACTACTTATAAATTCTTGAGGTCAGGGTACTATTGGCCTTCTTTGTTCTCCGATGTATACAAGTAGGTAAGATCTTGTATCCCATGTCAAAAGTTTGCTGGTAAGCAAAAGTTAGTGTGTTTACCATTGAAGTCTATTGCAGCGAATGCTCCTTTTCAGCAGTGGGTATTAGACTTTATAGGGGAGATAAATACTTCTTCTTTAGGGCAGCATAAATGGATTTTAACATCTACAGATTTCTTCACTAAATGGGTAGAAGCTATCCCCACAAAAAATGCAACAGACAAAGTAATAATTAGCTTTATTAAGGAAAATATTCTTAGCAGATTTGGATGTCCCAAGAAGTTATCGACTGATAATGCTAAATATTTTAAGTCCAAATCTATGGTGACATTTTATGAAGAGAATGGGATTGTTTTGAAACATTCAACACCTTATTACCCTCAGGGAAATGGGTTAGCTGAGTCAACCAATAAGAGCATTATTTAGAGCAACAAGAAGTTGTTGAGTCAGAATAAAAGGTCATGGGACTCAATGCTAAAATATGCACTGTGGGTTGACAGGATAACAATTAAAAAGGCAATTGGGACTTCTCCTTTTCAGCTGGTATATGGCACTGATGTGGTGTTTCCTGTTCAACTTGGTATTCCAGTGATGAATTTTCTTCAAGAGAGTCAAGAGGAACCTAGTGACATTCAAAGGAGAATTTATGCACTAATTGAATTACAGCAAGATTGTGAATTAGTAGAAGGAAAAGCAGAGCTATACAGAAAGAAGATAAAAGAAAGGTTTGATAGAAAGATCAAAGAGAATACCTTTTTTGATGGAGATATGGTTTTGAGATGGGATGCTAGAAAGGAACAAAAAGGAAAACATGGTAAGTTTGATAATTTATGGTTTGGTCCTTTCCTAGTTTCAAAGATTCTGGGTAATAATACTTTTGTATTACAGACCTTGGATGATGAGGAGTTGTCTAATCCATTCAATGGACGATTCCTCAAGCATTTTTATAGTTTTTGAGGGAGAAAGGTCTGATTTTCATTGTATATACCAGTGTGTGAAGGTTTGAATAAAGACTCCATAGCCCAATGGATATTTTGCAAAATAGAAGACAACTTCAATTACAGCACAAAAAGCACTGATCTACAAGTTCTTGAAGCCTCACAGGGAGGACTTCATCCCGCGGCAGGAGCTAGATGTTATAGCTTGTTTTTGTTTTCTATTTTTGAACCATATGCTTGTTTTAAAACATGATTTTTCTTATTGCTTTAAAAATTTTGAGCTTGTTTATTTTAATGTATTTTAATAGTAGGCTTATGTTTATTATTGATTTTATAGGTTTTCTTTTTAATTTTGCTTTACTTAGTAGATTTCATAGTTTTTATGGGCTTATAGGATGTATATATTTCTGAAAGGTTCTAAAAAAAAATATCATAAGGTCTTATCAAAGGTTAATAACCAAAATTTAACACATTTTTTTGAGTTTTGGTTAAAAAATCATTAAACAGATATTCTTGTAGCGCAAAGACAGAAAATATGAACAAGGGCGCTACAAGAAAAACGTGACTTTTGAAAAATTGTATCTTTGCTTGTGATTTTCAAAATTTGCACATGAGAGGAGTTTTTTTGCACTTGTAAAGGAGATTGATACGTTTTCAAGGCTCACTAATCATTTTGACAAGTGTTTTGATTTAAGGCAAGAATCATTTAGGCGAGTTGCAGCTGTCCGGAAGGTGGAAGATGCAGATCCTTTAAACAACAATGATGGTGCACGATGGGGTTAATTCATTGTCAATTACGAATTTACTGAATGTATGAAAGATCACAGAAACTGTATTAAGACCTGGCAGTTCGTGGTTGGAAGATGAAGACGGCTAGAGATTTAGGGTTTGCAGGGTAATCGACTGGCGCAATCGTGGCAGCTGAAGACAGATAAAAAAAGGTTAGGGGAGACCTGCGAAGACAAGATACCAAATTTTGAGAAATTAAAATTATTATCACAACATGTATGCAACCGATTGTTGACATCACCCCTGAATTTGGGTTTGTAGTGATAGACAAGTAGTGATGGCTATTAATTAAGAATTACATTAGGTTCAAGAGCCTGATTTCTTGCCTAGTTACTAATCTTTGTTGTCGGTAAAAATTGTCCTGAATTTTTTATCAGTCTTAAGGAAAACTTGATATCTAGGGTTTTCAATCTACTCAATTTTTGATTTACTATCAAGACTTCATACTTTCAAAGCAGTTTGAACCATTTTATGAAGGAAAAACAAATAAGATTTATTACCCAGAATGAAGAGAAATGGGAAGACGAATAGGGCTGAGCCTCCAGACATGTCTTGGGATAAAGTTTTCCCTGACTGTGTAAAGTTGTTTTCAGAAGCAGGCTGGTTGCAATATTTTAAGAAAATTGATGGTCATCATACAAATGTTTCCTATGAATTTACTCAGAGTTTAGAGAAAGACACAGTCTCGTTTAATACCCTAAAATTTTAATTGACTAGAGAATTAATAACAGAGGCTACAGGAATTGCTGATGAAGGTGAGTTTTGGTTCAAAAAGGTGCCCTTTGTTTTTAATTCAGAGAATTACCTGCTATCCAATGTAGTTACAGATTGGGGTAAAGGGGTACATATATAGAACTTTAAACCAGAATGGTGAGAGCTAATCAAGATCTTGCAGAATTATGTAGCTTTTGAAGGAATATATGCCTCTCTGTTCAAATACCACATCAGGTTTTTACAACACTTAAGTCAGGAATCAAGGATGAATCTCCCATTCGTTTTCCTTAAAAGTTTGTAGAATATGTCTAGCAGAATTAGGGAGCATCAGGATCATACTCAGCAGTCCATTTTACATCATGTTTGATAAAATTGATTATCAGTATTGTGCTCCAGAAGAAAGGAAAGACTTGGGACTATTTTCTGTTTTTCTCTGGATTTCAAAGTGAAAAGGAGAATCAGTTAAAGAGAAGACAGGTGAATAAATCCTATAACTTAGTTAAAAAGTTGAATAAAGAAGTCATAGTCGAAGTGGAAGAGGAGACTGTACAAGAAAAGGCTTTTACACAGGGGGTTGAAAAGCCAGAAATTGAAAATGAAAAGAAAAATGATGAAAAAGAATTGTTGAAAGTTCGAAGACAGCTTTTAGATCATGCAGAAAATACCCTTAATGAAGATGCAAACCAGGGAGTAGATGAAGACCCGTTAGAACAAGAACATATCCATACAGAAGTACATGAAGAAAGAAAGGAAAGCTCACTGATTTATAAAACAAGGGTTGACAATGCATAGAGTTCACAAGAAGGGTTTGAAGAAAAGTTGGTTTTACAAGGAGTCAAAAGAAAGGTGGTTCAGTTTGCAGATATTAAGCATTAAGGTAAAACCTTGAGCATGTTGGGAGCAATACGAGCAGGCTGGAGACCTAAAACCAGACCTAAGAACAAATTGAGATTGAACATGAAAAATCTTCTAAATCCTAAACTAGCTCAGGAGAAAATCACAATAGTAGAAGACTCTTCTTCCCAAGAAGATTTAGAAGAGCAGGAAATCTTGAATGATAGAAAGGTCAAAGGTAAGAAACATGTTTCTTTGAAGGTTAATTCAGCCTCAACAGAGATTAAAATCTTAGAGAATTTAGAATATGTTCAAAGAAAAGAAAATATTAGCCATTAGCAGGATGATTTTATGAAACAACAATCAGTGATGACAACATTACATGCAGATGAGGAAAATATTGTAGAGCCATCAAATCAGTGCAATTTTGAAGGTGATGAATCTCCAAGGGTTCCTTTAACAATGACAGAACAATAGCAAGAGGATGATGAAGAGATTTTTTAAAAATTGAAAATCCCTTGGATTCCAGAAGGATTGTCTTTGGCTTCAGAGGAACGATGAAATATTTTCTTGGTATTGAAGTAACTCAATCTGAAGATGGTATTTTTATCAGTCAAACTAAATATGCAAATGATGTATTGAAAAGATTCAAAATGATGAATTGTAAGCCAATAGTAACTCCAATTGTAACTGGCACAAAACTCAGTAAGGATGATGATGGGTCAAAATTTGATCCAACGTTGTATAATAGATTGGTTGGAAGTCTCATGTACTTAACTGCAACAAGACTTGACATAATGTTTGCAGTAATCTTGATTTAAATATTTATGGAATCACCAAAGAATACCCACTAGCAAGCTCGAAAATGGATTCTAAGATATATTGTCGGAACAACAAATTTTGGTATCCAGTATACATCTAATTCAAATTTTAAGTTGATTGGATATACTAATAGTGATTTTGCATGTTCTATAGGTGATAGAAAGAGCACATCTAGATATGTGTTCAGTTTTGGATCGAGATCAATAGCATGGGCATAAAAGAAGCAACCCCTAGTGACATTGTCCTTTGCTGAGGCAGAGTATGTTGCAGAAACAACAATTGCATGTCAAACTATATGGATGAGAATATCTCTTTCTGAGTTACAACATGAACAAAATGAACCAACTCAATTTTTTTGTGACAATAAATTAACTATTGCACTATCAAGAAATCATGTCTTTCATAAAAGAAGTAAGCATATTGATACAAGGTATCATTTTATCCGAAAAATGATAAACAACAATGAAATCAACATTGAATTTTGTAGATCAGAAAATCAGTTTGCAGATCTATTTACAAAACCTTTGGGAAAAGAGTTGTTTGAGCTTCATAGAAAAAACATTGGAGTTTGTAAGCTGTAACAGAAAGTTAGCATTGCAAAATTTTGTTTTTTGGGTGTAGTAATTAAGGGGGAGAATGTTGAAATTAGTTAATTACTCCACCACCCAACCCGCTGAAACATTGAAGATGCAACACCACTTAGATCACTAACTGCTAGAGTTATGAAAAGGCATCACCGCCCAGAATTGTAAATGCTAGAATTTTGAATGTTAGTTTTATACTTAGAGAAGTGTTCTCCTAAGTGACTTTAGCCTTAGTCACTTAGTGAAGGGAAATAAAGTGACCCTTGCATTAAATGAATTAAGTGGAGCATTTAATTTGACTTTAGAGAGTAAAGTCACTTTTTGATAAATTTAAGTGGGTGAATGAAATTAATATTTATGAGAAATAAATGTGATAATTTAATCTCATCCACCAATCTAATCTAATCTCCACCATTAGATTAGATGAACCCTAGGGTTCTCTCATAAAGGAAAGGGAAGGTCATTTTCCTCACTTTTGCAGATTGAAGTGAAGGAGAGAGCTGAGAGAGAAAGTTTCCATTTTTCTAAGAAAGAGAAAAATATTTGCAGCATGCAAATCGAGGGAAAGAACAACAGAAGAAAGGGCAAAAAAATTGAGGAGAGGACAACAACATTTATTTTTGGTCCATACAGTACGTACGGTACGATTTTTGAGGTAGCAGACACGAATTTTGAGAATTTTTTTCCTGCGCACAGATTTTGAGGTACATATAGTCAGTTAGTATGGTAAAGTTCGTACAGTCCATCCAGCGTCATGGAAATCGAGGCAGAAAATAGGAAAACAATCTGAGTTTGATTTTTTCTGTTTGGCAGGGAAAACGAGGCATAAATTTTCTCTTCCGGGTTGAGATAAGTTGGTCTGAAAATTTCTGAATTTTGCTGTAAATTTCCTGATAATAAAATATCTCTCTCTGACTGGTTTTCCCCTTGTGGGTTTTTCCAGGGCCATTGGCCAAAAATTATTGTGTTTTGTGTGTTGAATGGGCTGAGTTTTTTATTTTATGTCAGTGAAAAAGTGAAGTTACAACACTGTTTTAAGTCTGAAAAAATAATGTTTACTTCCAGCACTTTCTTTTTTTGAGAATGAAATAAACTGAGACAATTTTTACTTATAAAACGGTTGCTGAAAACTAGTGAAAAATCTACATGGTATCAGAGCTGAGTTGGGAAAAAAATTAAATTTTAGCAGAGAGACAGTCATTTCCAGAATTTAGGAAAAAAATTTGTGACTGTAGTACATTTTTGTTGAAACTTGTTCTTTGAGAAAAATGACTTTCGTTTGTTTGAGAAGTGAAGATAGACTAGATTGGGTAGGGAAATTTGTCTTATGGAATGCTAGGATAGTGCTTTTGTTGAGAGAGAATGAGCTGTGGGATGAGGTAGTTGATAACACTACTGCTTACCCCATTGTCATTCCCAATGCTACTGCTGATCTAGCAGCAGCAACTGCCTTTGTGAAGAAGGAAATTAAATCCATGAGGATTATCTTGGACGTTGTTAAAGACCATGTTATTCCACACATTTCAAGGAAGGATCATGCACATGAGATGTGGAGTGCTTTGACCGGGTTATTTTAGAGTTCTAATGAGAATATGAAGATGGTTCTTAGAGAGAAGCTGAAGAATATCAAGATGGTCAAAGGAGAGGTTTGTATGGCTTATCTTACTGTTGGAATATATTATATTCCTTGGAAGGTAATAATGTCTTTGTATTATGTCGGAAGTTCTCTACAATCTTATGTAAAAGAGTAATACATTTAACCCATAGTTATAGGATGGTGTTTTTACTTTTGTAGAGTATTTGTCCATGATATTGTATTAAGAGATGTTATTTTGAAGAATTATATTATGCCACATGCAATATGTGAGAGTAATTCCTCCTCATCTCTTAGTATATAATAGGGTCAAGTGAGTCTCCACATATCATGTATTCTTGATGTATTAGTGGTTGTTAGATTTTTAACATTTAAGCTATATGATCTTAGGATCTTATTTGAGAGAATAACAAGCACATCAATCAATCAAAAGAGACAATGAACACAAATATTTTCCTCGAGGAAACCATAAAGGAGAAAACCCCTCAACTTCCTCAGAGATAGAATCAGCACCAAAAGTAAAACCCAAAGATACAAAGATGATCTCCTGACAGTAGTAGTCTCTCTCTCTTGTCCCAGCTTCTTCTCTTTCTCTCAGGTATGCGCTACAACTGAGTGTGTGTGTCTGTATGATAAATAGAGAGGCTCACTCTCTATTTATACTAATTCCTGGCTTGACATTAACTCACCAGGGAAGACTTCTCTAGGAGAGTCTAATAACCCTAGTGCCCTGCAACTGCGGGGACTTTAACCATTGAACAATAAGGAGGGTTACCTTCAATGAATTTACATGACTTGTTTACTTTATTTATTCTCTCGATATGATCATTGGGGTATGACATGACACAATTACATCAATGATACTCCCAATAGAGACATTGAGGTATAATATACAAGTGAATACATTCTGAAGTTACAAATACATCAAAACTCCCTCTTAACTAGGAAGGTATTCTCTCGACACAATTTATTAGCACAAGTATTCTTCTCTGGGTCATCACTGGATCATCATCAAGTCCTCATCATCAAGTAATCATCATCAAGTCTGGATCATCACTGGATCATCACTGCTTCCGCTATCTCGAAAAAATGGTGCTATCTCTCAATTCTACTCGTCACAGGAAGTTCTATAGAGCCAACCCTTTTTCATGCTGGTTGTAGGCCTATCCTCCATGTAGGTCTTCATCATCTTCAGCACTTATATCTAACCATGGAATGAACCATGTCAGAAAGGCCCGCCCAACACTTACATCTGACCATGAGAGGAACACATCCAAGAACCATGTCAGAAAGGAATGCCCAACACTCACATCTGACCATGGGAGGAACACATCCAAAACCCATGTCAGAAAGGTGCATCACTCACATCCGACCTCATCTTGTAAGAAAGGATCTGCACTTACATCCGACCTCATCTTTCCAGAAAGGATTTGCACTTACATCCAACCTCATCTTGTTAGAAAGGCTCTGCACTTACATCTGATCATGTGGGAACACATCCCACAATCACATCAGAATGGCTCTATAATTATATCTGATCATGTGGGAACACATCCCGGAATCACATCAAAATGCCTCTGCACTTATCATGTGGGAACACATCCCATAATCACATCAGAATGTCTTTGCACTGATCATGTGGAAACACATCCCACAATCACATCAGAATGGCTTCGCACTGATCATATGGGAACACATCCCACAATCACATCAGAATATCTCTGCACTTACATCTGACCATATGGATCCCAGCCTTCCACTATGTTAGAAAGGATAACAGACACATCAATTCCCTTTGGAGAGAACCTCAATATGGAGAACACCAAGCTTCTCCCTGAAGTACTCAAACTTCACTCTAGCTAATGGTTTGGTCAACAAATCAGCTATCTGCTCATCTGTCGCAACATATTGGAGCTTCACTGCTCCTATCTGCACCATATCCCTGATATATTGATATTTGATCTCAATATGCTTCGACTTGTCATGGAACACTAGGTTCTCCAACAAATTCACACAACTTTGGTTGTCGCAATATATACAAGTAGCATCCAACTAGAGATCAAATGAGTCATACGATATCTTTCTCAACCACACTACCTCACAACTAGCCGAACAAGCTGCAACATACTCTGCTTCGGCTGTACTCAGTGCCACATAGGATTGCTTCCTGCTAAACCAGGAGATCACACCTGACCCCATACTGAAGCAACACCCTGAAGTTCTCTTCCTATCAATGGCATTGCCTACCCAATATAAATCCACATAACATTCCAGGTTAATCTTCTGATTTTCCTGATACTTGAGCCCATAATCAATTGTACCCTTTAGGTACCTCAGAATATGCTTTGCAACAATCAGGTGAGCATGTCTCGTATCTATTAGGAACTGGCTCAATGTGTTCACAGCAAAGAAAATATTTGGTCTCGTATTCGTCAGGTACATCAAGGATCCAATCATCTAACGATACATCATAACATCGACTGACTTTGATGAAGCATCGCTCAATAGATTCAGATTCGATTCCATAGGTGTGGTCATGGCCTTGCAGTCCATCATCTCGAATCTCTTTAGGATCTCGACCGCATAATTCCCTTGTCCTAGGGAGATTCCATCCACATTCTGCCACACCTCCATGCCTAGAAAGCAATGCATCATACCCAAGTCCTTCATTTAGAACTCAACATCCAACTTCCTCTTCGTGTCAGCAATCAACCCATCAGTACCTATTAAAAATAGTTCATATACATATAGTAGGAGCATCACTGGGTTCCCTTCTTCAATCTTGTAGTAAAGGTTAGAATCTGCTTTACTTTTGGTAAATCCCAAACTAGTCATGAAGCTATCAATTCTATCGTACCACGTCTTTGGTTCCTGTTTCAAACCATACAGGAATTTCTTCAATTTACACACATGACTCTTCCTATCATGTGTCTCAAAGCCGAGTGGCTGCTCCACATATACTTCCTCTTCTACTATACCATTCAATAAAGACGTCTTGACATCCATCTGGTGTACTTTCCATTTCATTACTGCAGCTAAAGCAATTACTGATCTGAGGGAAGTATATCTGGTTATAGGTGCAAAAGTCTCTTCATAATCCATCCCTTCTTTCTGGGAGAAGCCAAGAGCCACAAATCTTGATTTATATTTCTCTATGCTACCATCTGCAGCATGCTTGATATTATAGATCCATTTGGAAGTCACACCAGACTTCCCCTCTAGACTTGGGACAACATCCCAAACATCATTCTTCATGATCGACTGATACTCCTCGATCATAACATCCTTCCATTATTTCTTTCTGCTGCTTCTTCATAGTTGGAAGGTTCCTTATCGACGATGTCACATAATAGGGCTACATATCCGGATTAGGACCTAGTTCTCTTCCTTTCTCTGTGCATTTCTTCTGGAGCCCCATATCTCTCTGCACCTTGGTTATCCTCTCGTACCCATGCAGGTTTCCTCTTGTGAGGATTCTTCTCTTGAGGTGGATCTACAAGTTCTTGAGGTTCTTCTATTTCTCGATCTTCTTCTAGAATTGATTCATCCATGGCTGTATCTTGGATCCTAGGTATTTCAGTTTCTTCAGGATCTTCAACTGGTCTCTTCTTGGATTTGTTGTAAGTTGTGTCTTCATCAAATGTTACATCTCTGTTGATGTCGATCTTCTTGAATCCTGGGAAGTATATTCTGTAAGCCTTCGAGCTTTCAGAGTATCCCACAAATATTCCCTTATTTCCTGAAGGATATAACATTGTCCTCTTTTCTTTTGGAATGTGTATGTACACTGTACAACCAAATATTCTGAGATGACTGAATTCTGGTTTCTTGTCGAAAAAAAACTTCTTCAGGTGTCTTGTTCTCGAATACTCTAGGTGGAGTATGGTTCTATACATACACAGTTGTCTTGGCAGCTTCTGCCCATAGATTTAAAGGAAGATATTGATCATGGAGCATTGGCTTTGTTGCTTCCATGATTGTTCTATTCTTCCTTTCTGAAACCCCATTTTGTTGTGGATTATATGGAGTGGTCAACTCCCTCTTAATCCTCGAATCTTTGCATAATTCCTTGAATTCATTTGATGTGAATTATCCGCCATTGTCTGATAAAATTTTTTTTTCTTCTCTGTGTGGTTTTCGATCAAGGCTTTGAATTCCTTGAAATTGATGAATACTTCATCTTTGTTCTTCATGAAGTATATACATGTCTTCCTAGAAAAATCATCAATGAAAGAAACATAGTATACATACCCGCTTAATGAACTGGATGACATTGGACTGCATATATCGGAGTGAATGATTTCCAAGATTCCTTTAGCCTTGCTTTCACTACTTGGAAATGTCTTCTTTGTGTTCTTTCCTTTCACACATCCCTTGCAGACTCCTTCATCTTTTTCCTGCATTTTTGGAATACCTTCAACAACTTTGCATGCAAGTGGTAGTGCCCTATAGTGCACATGTGCAATCCTTCTATGCCAAAGTTCATTTGGTTCTACTGAGTCATGAACCAAATCTTGTTTTGGGTGGCCCTTTAATCTGTATAGTCCTCCCTCTTGTTCTCCAATTACTACTGCATCGTCAATAGTCTTTCTTTTTGGCCACATGAGGACTTGGCCATCTATAAATGCAACTCTAATGCCTTTTGCATCTAATGCAGAGATGGAGAGAAGGTTCTTCTTTAGTCCTGGTACAAAAAGACATCCTTCATTTTCATAGACTTTCCAGAGTCTAATTTGTAGGAGGATTCTCCATTACCTTTTATTGGATACTGGTAGTCATCCCCAAGTTTCACCTTTTGGGGTGATTCATGTTCTGATAGTTTCATAAAGGATTCCTTAAATCCCTTCATGTGTTTGGAAGCCCCACTGTCAATAAGCCAATCATTTCTTCCATTTGTGACATTTACCGTGAGGGAATAGATCAACACATATTCTTCATCACTTGAAGAACCATCACTGTCTTGTTTGATTCTCTTCTTGGAAGGCTCATAATCTTCTGTAGCATGAGCATGATGTCTTTTCTTGTTTCCCTTCCTCTTGTGAGATCTATATTTGTTTCTAGGAAAATCTCTTGCAAGGTGTCCTCTTTCATCACATGTATAGAAAATGAACTTAGACAAATCTTTGTTAGATTTCTAGTATTATTCTTCTCGAGAGAGTGCTTACCTCTGTGATGGTATGTTATGCTTTTCTTGGATTGTACTGTGAGAGCTTAATCTTCCCTTCCCATATTTTCTTCTCGAGCTAATATTCGAGCTTATTCTTGTGAGAACTCCTCCCATAGTCTGTTAAACTTGAATAGCTTCTTTCTGGCACAAATCCCTTGAATGAAAGAGTCCCATGCCCTAGGGATACTATTCAAGGTGGTCATCACAATTTCTGCATTGTCTACTTCTTCATCTACAGCTTCAAGCTATTCCTTGATCTGAGAGACCCTTGTAAAATAAGACTGGATGGTCTCTGCATTCTGGATCTTTACATTCTTCAATTGGTTTCTCAGAGTCATCTTCCGGTTTATGTTCTTCCCTTCAAATAACTTGGTCAGGGCATCAAACATCTCTTTAGGTGTCTTTAGGGAGGACACCTGAGGTATGAGATGATCCTTGATTGAATCAACAATAATCCTCTTAGCCATGACCAATTTATTTTTGTGTAAGGCCTTAGCCTAATCTCCCTCTGGAATTTGAACTTTTCCACTTATGTAGGGGTCCAATTCATTTTCTTCTTGGACCAGGGAGATCTTATACTTCCAGGCTTGGAAGTTATCAGCTCCCTCAATATTTTCCTCAAGCTTGGTATGATGAGACATCTTAACAGAGAACCTCAAATGGAAATGCAAAATATTTTGATCTTACCAGGTTAAGATGTCAGAACTGGATTTGGAGCTGAATTTTTGCAAAGCTGGTTTTCTGGTTTAGGAGCAGATTTAGGGTTTGATTTTCCCGAAGTTCTACCCAACCAAAAACTTTGATCTGGATCTCTAAAATTCGATTTTAGGGAGGATATCAATCCAGGCCTGGGCTCACTCAAAAATTTCACTTTTGTGGAAAGCCCTAATTTCCAACAGCAGTGTTGGGTCAAAAACTGAAAATGCTCAGAATCAGATTCTGCTTCGACAGAAAGATGTGCCCTAGAAAGGAGAGTCAACCTAGCCTCCTTTTTCTAAAAATATGTGGAGAGAGATCTAAGAAGTAGGAAGCCCTAGATTCAGCAACTGCAAAGTGTCTTCTTCTTAGGTTATCTCTGATACCATGTTAGATTTTTAACATTTAAGCTATATGATCTTGGGATCTTATCTCAGAGAATAACAAGAACACCAATCAATCACAAGAGACAATGAACATAAATATTTTCCTCGGGGAAACCACAAAGGAGAAAACCCTGCAACTTCCTCAGAGATAAAAGTAAAACCCAAAGATACAAAGATTATCTCTCGACAACAGTAGTCTCTCTCTCTCTTGTCCTAGATTCTTCTCTCTCTCTCTCAGTTATGCGCTACAACTGAGTGTGTGTGTCTGTATGATAAATAAAGAGGCTCACTCTCTATTTATACTAATTATCTACTTGACATTAACTCACCAGGGCTGACTTCTCTAGGAGAGTCTAATAACCCTAGTGCCCCGCAACTGCGGGGACTTTAATCCTTGAACAATAAGGAGGGCTACCTTCAATGAATTTACATGACTTGTTTAATTTATTGATTCTCCCGATAGGATCATCGGGGTATGGGATGACACAATTACATCACTGATACTCCCAATAGGGACATTGGGGTATAATATACAAGTGAATACATTCAAAAGTTACAAATAAATCAATAGTGGTACTATCGTGACATTATTGTACATCATCTATATTCTTTGGGGTATTTGTGCTTTGCTCTCTTGCAAGATTGGAGAAGACAATCTGGAGATAATAGAAGACTACCTTCCCATGGATGTAATCCATGAGGGTGAATCACGTATATCGATGTTCTCTTGTCCTTTTCTTTTCCTATTCTTATCTTTTATGATATGTTGTTGGTTGCTCAAATAGGTTAACTAGTTTAGCTTGAATCTACTATTCTAACATGGTATAAGAGCGGGTTTCTATGATCTAGTACCTTCTATATATTTCAATCAATAACGATTATCATTTGGGCATTGTCATTTTGTTGTAGATTTGCTTTCTATCTGGTAGCCATTAGGCTTCTCTTCAGATATGGGCATATTTATGCATTTTTTTTACCCTAACCCTAACTTGTTGTGTAAGATTTTTGTAGAATTTTTTCAAGGGTTTCTTGATGTTTTTTCTGTAGATCTACATGATTTCGGGGCTCTCCTCAAGGAGATATTTCTTTCGATTATAAAAACGACAGTTATAAAAAGGTCCGTAACTTGGTCAGTTTTTACCAAAATATTTATTATAACCTGTTTTTTGAATTGGAAATGCCATTCTGGATCCACTCTCGCTAACAGAACATAAAACTGGGTATTTCTGGGTTTCCTTTTGGTAATAAAAATGACAATTATACAAAAGGGCCATAATTTGGTCATTTGTTACTGTTTTTTTTATTACAACCTATTTTTGGAATTGGAACAACCATTCTGGATCCACCCATGCAACCAAAACAGAAAACTGGGCATTTCTGGGCTTCCTTCCGGTAATAAAAATGACAGTTATAAAAAAGGATTGTAACTTGGTCATTTCTTACCGGATTTTTTTATTATAACCTATGTTTGGAATCAGAACAACCATTCTGGATCCACCTATGCGACCAGAACAGAAGACTAGGCTTTTCTGGGCACATTTTTTCAAAGGGTTGTAAGTAAAAGTTTCTCTTTCCACTACTGTTTTTCTAACTGTGTTTTTTGCAGATTCATATCAATACAGTAAAGTATTTAAGTTTTATGTTATTCATTTTTTGCATTTAGGTTTTGCTTTTAAGGACATGGATCTCTAGTATTTTGTCATGATGATAGCTATAAATCATCCAATGCTTAATATTTTTTAAATATACTTAATAATTAATTTGTTTTTTTTTTCTGTTTTTTGTTTATAAAAACAATTTTATAAGAACAATCTTTTGTGTTATCTAGTGATCCTTATTTACTTTATTTATATGTTATTGCTGACCTTTGTGTAAAAGCAATTTCATTGTTTTATAAGTAATATCTTTATGATCATTATATGCTCTTGCTAATTAAATTCTTAAGTAAAATCATTTTTTTTTAATCTATGTGATATCATATTTTTTGGCTTGTCATAAGTTATTTAATTCGGATATAGTTTCTTTTTCATGTATTGCAAAGATTGTATCTAGTTCCTGTTCTATTTGTCTCTAACATTCCAATATGGAAGCATTGATATTTCCAAGGCATTTCGACTCTTGCATATTTACATAATGTTAACAAGAAATGAACCCATGATTAAGACCATTAGTGACTTGTCATTTCATAAATTTTATAAGTGATATCATGAGTTGATCATAATTTGTTATATGTTGATCATATTAAACATTTTGATTTATATATATACCATGTCATGTTTATTTCGATCATCTTTTACTCAATATTTATATGGATTGGAACAATCTTTAAATCTTGAACTATTTATCATGAGCACCTTATTCTTGTTGCAATGAGATTTCTATTCTTATGATTGGAGAGGTTATCTTGTTCCTACTTGTCTCTAACATTCCTATATGGAAGCATTGGCATTTTCAGGGCATTCATCTCTTGCATATTAACCTCATACTATTAAGAAATGCACCTATGCTTCAGATTAGTTGCTTGATGACTAAATTTTCATATATTTAAGTGAAATCTTTGGCTCACTAATTATATGTCGTGGCTGACACTTAATGTGTAAAAGCAACTTCATTTTCTTTAATGAGCAATTTAATATTTTATTTGATCATATTATGTTTCCATTCCTTTATATGATGTTTGCTAACCTTTGGTATATAAGCATTTTCATTTCTGTATGAGAATTTTTTTTTTATGATCTTTATATGCTTTAATCTTGAAAGTTCTTGTACAGATAAGTTCTTTGTTTCGTCTTTCACCTTATTCCAGAAGTAATGAAGCATCATCTTTTACTGTTAAAGTCATGACGTTCATCTGTATGATATCATTTTCGATGTATAGACCATTGGGTTCTTGTTTCTTCGATGTTTGAGGTCTTCTATAGATATTTATATTGCACCTTGATTGGAAGAATGTCTGCTATCCACATGTGTATTTTCCATCTGGGTTTTTTTGTACATTGTTGTGGTGTTCTTAGCCACATGTTCTGTTGTATTGGTTGTCAGAAGGTATCTGCACATTGCAGTGGATGTTATATCAGAGTTCTTCAGCTATCATGTATGGTTGTGATGATTCTTGTGGTGATCTGGGCATCTTGTGATTGGATTACGTCACATGTTCTCGGCATTTTATTGTTGGGTCTTTCATCGTACAACCTAGTTTGTGTGCACTTTCATGATTCAGTGAGAAACGGTTGTTCATCGTCAAATTCCATCAACCGAAGTGTTCTTCTTTTTCAGCTTTGGTTCTTCTGGAAGTTGTCATCAAGGGGGAGAAGTAATGAATCCTTCCTTCTTTAGTGTTAGTGTGGGCCCTTCTCTCAGCCATTATTAAGGGGGAGTGTTGGAATATATTATATTCCTTGGAAGGTAATAATGTCTTTGTATTATGTTGGAAGTTGTCTACAATCTTATGTAAAAGAGTAATACATTTAACCATAGTTATATGGTGGTGTATTTACTTGTGTAGAGTATTTGTCCATGGTATTGTATTAAGAGATGTTATTTTGGAGAATTATATTGTCCCACATGCAATATGTGAGAGTAATTCCTCCTCATCTCTTAGTATATAATATGGTCAAGTAAGTCTCTACATATTATGTATTCTTGATGTAGTAGTGGTACTATTGTGACACTTTTGTACATCATCTATATTCTTTGGGGTATTTGTGCTTTGCTCTCTTATAAGATTGGATAAGACATTCTGGAGATAATAGAAGACTACCTTCCCGTGGATGTAACCCATTAGGGTGAATCACGTATATCGGTGTTCTCTTGTCCTTTTCTTTTCCTGTTCTGATCTTTTATGATATGTTGTTGGTTGCTTAGATAGGTTAACTAGTTTAGCATGACTCTACTATTCTAACACTTACTAGGATCTCTTAGGTGAGATATGAGCTTGCAGATTTGGGGGTGGTGGTTACTAGTCCTGAGTTAGTGTGTACAACCCTCAATGGGGTGACTGCACCTTGGGCTATGTTTGTATAGGGTTTGGTGTCCAGAGAGAACTTGCCATCTTGGGATAGGTTCTGTGATGATTTTGTTCAAGAGGAGACTCAGAGGGGTTTCTTGCAGTGTAGTAGTTCTACTAGTAGACATGATGAGGAGGATGTGGCCTTGATAGTGAAGGGGAAGAAGAAGATCAAGAATGGTCCCAATAAGGGTGTTGATGTATTTGTAACTTCAGAATGTATTCACCTATGTATCTTATGTCTTGTACCTCGATGTTTATTCCGAGATGTGTTTGTAATGTAATTGAGTCATGTCATGCCCCGATGTTTCGATCAGGAGGATATATAATGTAAACAAGTCATGTCAAGTCATTATGGGTAACCCTCCTATTGATTAAGGGTTAAAGTCCCCGCAGTTCTAGGGCACTAGGGTTATTAGACTCACTTAGTGAAGTCGGCCCTAGTTGGGTTTAGTCAAGTTGAGAATTAGTATAAATAGAGAGCTAGCCTCTTTATTTGATACACAATCACTCACACTCAGTTGTAGCGCATAGCTGAGGAAGGAGAAGACACTGGGTCTAGGAAGAAAGAGAATACTGCTGTCGGGAGATCATCTTACTGTTTTGGGCTTTTCTATTTGGTGCTGATTCTATCTCTGAGGAAGTTGCGGGCTTTTCTCCATTTATGGTTTCCCTGAGGAAAAACACTGTGTTCTTTGTTTGTTGTGCTTGATTGCTGTGCTTGTTATTCTCTCAGTTAAAGATCCTAATAATGCTAGCTTAATATTAAAAATCTAACATGGTATTAGAGCTAACCTGAGAAGAAGACACTGTGCAGCTGCGGGAACTAGGGTTTCCTATTTTTTGGATCTGTCTCCACAGATTTTCAGCAAAATAAGGTTGGAATAACTCTCCCCCCTAGGGCACATCTTTCTGTCGAAGCAGAATCCAATTACGAGGTTTTTCAGTTTTGGACCTGACACTACTGCCGAAAATCAGGGCTTTTCACAGAAGAGGAATTTTTTAGTGAGCCCAGGCCTGGATTGATCTCTTCCCCAAAATTGAAGTTAGAGATCAAAATCAAAGCATTTAGTTGGACAGAACTTCAGAAAAGAAAAAACCTAATTTGCTCTTGAACCAACACTGCAGAATTTAAGCTCCAGATTCAGATCCGGCATCTTGACCTGGTAAGATCTAAATCTTTTGTATTTCCATTTGAGGTTCTCAGTTAAGATGTCTCATCATACCAAGCTTGATGAAAATCTCGAGGGAGATGATAACTTCTGAGCCTGGAAGTATAGGATCTCCCTGGTCCTGGAAGAAAATGATTTGGACTCCTACATCAATGAGGAGGTTCCAGTTCCAGAGGGAGATGAGGCTAAGGCCTTACACAAGAAGAAGTTGGTTATGGAAAAGAGGATCATTGCTGATTCAATCAAGGATCACCTCATACCACATGTGTCCTCCCTAAAGACACCTAAATCTATGTTTGATGCCCTAACCAAATTGTTTGAAGGAAAGAACATAAACCGGAAGATGACCTTGAGGAACCAGTTGAAGAATGTGAAGATCCAGAATGCAGAAACCATCTAGTCTTACTTTACAAGGGTTTCTTAGATCAAGGAACAATTGGAAGTAGTAGATGAAGAAGTGGAGAATGCAGAGATATTAATGACCACCTTGAATGGTCTCCCTAGGACATGGGACTCTTTCATTCAAGGGATCTGTGCTAGAAAGAATTTAGTCAAGTTCATCAGACTATGGGAAGAATGCTCTCAAGAAGAAGCTCAGATAGCAGCTCAAGAAGAGAAGATGGGAAGTGAAGATCAAGCTCTCATAGTACAATCCAAGAAAACCAGATCTAGCCATCACAGAAGTAAGTTCTTTAATCAAAGGAATAACTTTAGAAAGCATATAGATAAGTCTAAGTTCATTTTCTATACATGTGATGAAAGAGGACACTTTGCTAGATATTGTCCTAAGAACAAAATAAGCTATCACAAGAAGAAGGGAAACAAGAGAAGACATCATGCTCATGCAGTAGAGGATGATAAAACTTCCACAAAGAGAAACAAACAAGTCAGTGATAATTCTTCAAGTGATGAAGAATATGTTCTGATTTCCGCTCTCATGGGAACTATCACACATGGCAGAAATGATTAGCTTATAGACAGTGGTGCTTCCAAGCACATGATAGGATTCAAGGAATCCTTTGTGAAATTATCTGAACATGAATCACCTCACAAGGTGAAACTTGGAGATGAATACCAGTATCCAATAAAAGGTAGTGGTGAATCCTCATACAAGCTAGACTCTGGAAAGTCTATCAAGATGAAAGATGTATTGTTTGTACTTGGACTAAAGAAGAATATCCTCTCCATATATGCATTAGATGAAAAAGGAATGAGGGTTGCATTTGTAGATGGCCAAGTCCTCATGTGGCCAAAGGGAAAGTCTTTTGATGATGCAGTAGTGTTTGGAGAACAAGAAGGAGGACTATACAAATTGAAGGGCCAACCAGAACAAGCTTTGGTTTATGACTCGGTAGAACCAAATGAGCTTTGTCATAGAAGGATTGCACATGTGCATTAGAGAGCACTACCACTTGCAAGCAAAGCTATTGAAGGTCTCCCAAAAATGCAGACAAAACATGAAGGTGTATGCAAAGGATGTGCGAAAGGAAAGAACACAAAGAAGAAATTTCCAAGTAGTGAGAGCAAGGCAAAAGGAATATTGGAAATCATTCACTCCGATGTATACGGTCCAATGTCATCCAGTTCATTAAGTGGGTATGCATACTATGTTTCTTTTATTGGTGATTTTTCTAGGAAGACATGGATCTACTTCATGAAGAACAAAGATGAAGTATTCAACAAGTTCAAGGAATTCAAAGCCTTGATCGAGAACCACACTGAAAAGAAGATCAAGACTTTTCGATCATATAATGGCGGAGAATTCACATCAAATGAATTCAAAGAATTGCGCAAAGACTCAGGGATTAAGAGGGAGTTGTCCACTCCATATAATCCACAATAGAATGGGATTGCAGAAAGGAAGAATAGAACTATCATGGAAGCTGCAAGAGCAATGCTTCATGATCAAGATATTCCTATGCATCTTTGGGCAGAAGCTACTAGAACAACAGTCTATGTACAAAACCATACTCCACACAGAGTACTTGAGAACAAGACTCCTGAAGAAGTCTTCTCTGGCAAGAAACCAGAAGTCAACCATCTCAGAATATTCGACTGTCATGTGTACATACACATTTCGAAAGAAAAGAGGACGAAGTTAGATCCTTCAGGAAAGGAGTGTATATTTGTGGGATTCTTTGAAAGCTCAAAGTACTACAGAATATACTTCCCAGGGTTCAAGAAGATTGACATTAACAGGGATGCGACATTTGACGAAGATTCAGCCTACATCAAATCCAGGAAGAAACTGGCTGAAGAACCTGAAGAAACAAGAGCACCTAGAGTTCATGATACAACCATGAGCGAAGAAATTCAAGAAGAATATCGAGAATTTGAAGAACCTCAAGAACCTATAGATCCACCTCTGGAGAAGAATCCTCATAAGAGGAAACCTGCTTGGGTACGTGAAATAATCCAAGGTGTAGAATGATATGGAGCTTAAGAAGAAACTCCCAGAGGAAGAAAGAGAACTAGATATTGCTCTAGTTACGTAGCCTTACTATGTGACATTATTGATAAAGAACCTTCCAACTATGAAGAAGTGACAGAATGGAAAGAATGGAAGGATGCTATTATTGAAGAGTATCAGTCGATCATGAAGAATGATGTTCGGAATGTTGTCCCAAGAATATAAGGGAAGTCCATTGTAACTTCCAAATGGATCTACAAGACCTAGCATGCTGTAGATGGTAGCATCGAGAAATATAAAGCCAGATTCGTGGCTCGCGGTTTCTCCCTGAAAGAAGGAATAGATTATGAAGAAACCTTTACACCTGTAGCCATATACACTCCCATCAGATCAGTAATTGCTTTGGCTGCAGTGATGAAATGGAAGATACACTAGATGGATGTCAAGATTGCCTTCTTGAATGGTGTAGTAGAAGAGGAAGTGTATGTGGAACAACCACTCGGTTTTGAGACACATGACATGGAGTCTCATGTATGTAGACTGAAGAAAGCCTTGTACGGTTTGAAATAGGCACCCAGGACATGGTACAGCAGAATTGATGGTTTCCTATCCAGTTTGGGCTTTACCAAGAATAAAGCAGATTCCAACCTTTACTACAAGGTTGAAGATGGAAACCCAATGATACTCCTGTTGTATGTGGATGATCTGTTTGTAACAGTAATGGATGGGTTGATTGCTGATACAAAGAGGAAACTTCCTGTCGAGTTTGAAATGAAAGACTTGGGGATGATGCACTATTTCTTAGGCATGGAGGTGTGGCAGAATGCGGATGGAATCTTCCTTGGACAAGGGAAGTATGTAGTAGAGATTCTGAAGAGATTTGAGATGGTGGACTGCAAGGCCATAACCACACCTATGGCATCGAACCTGAAGCTATTGAGTGATGCTTCATCAGAAGCGGTTGATGCCACGATGTATCGTCAGATGATTGGGTCCTTGATGTACCTGATGAACATGAGACCAGAAATTTGCTTTGTTGTGAACACCTTGAGCCAATTCTTGACAGATCTGAGACATGTTCACTTGATTGCTGCAAAGCATATTCTTAGGTACCTGAAGGGTACAGTTGATTATGGCCTCAAGTATGAGGTGAATCGGAAGATTAACCTGGAGGGTTATGTTGATTTAGATTGGGCAGGTAGTGCCATCAATAGGAAGAGCACTTCAGGATGTTTCTTCAGTATGGGATCAGGTGTGATCTCCTGGTTTAGCAAGAAGCAATCCTGTGTGGCACTGAGTAAAGCTGAAGCAGAGTATGTTGCAGCTTGTTCAACTAGTTGTGAGGTAGTATGGCTGAGGAAGCTACTGTCTGATTTATTTGATCACTAGATGGATACTACTTGTATATATTGCAACAACCAGAGTTGTGTGAAGTTTTCAGAGAACCCAGTGTTCCATGACAAGTTGAAGCATATCGAGATCAAGTATCACTATATCAGGGATATGGTGCAGAGAGGAGCAGTGAAGCTCCAGTATGTTGCGATGAAGGAATAGATAGCTGATGTATTGACGAAGCCATTGGCTAGAGTGAAGTTTGAGTACTTCAGGGAGAAGCTTGGTGTTCTCCATATCGAGGTTCCCTCCAAAGGGAAATGATGAGACCTAGAGCCATTCTGACATGGGAGAGGATTAAGTTCCTTCCATGGTCAGATGTAAGGGCTGAGCCATTTTGTCATGGTGAGAGGATTTGGTTCCTTCCATGTCATATGTGAGTGCTGAGCCATTCTAATATGACTGTAGGATTGGTTCCTACATGATTATATGTAAGGGTTGAATGCCATTCTTGGAATGGAGGCACCTGGTTAGTTACCAGGAATACTCAGTCTGTGACTGAGGGCCATTCTGATATGACTATAGGATGTAGTCTTACATGATCAGATGTGAGCACATGGCCATTCTGATGTGATTGAGAGATGTATCCCACTTGATCAGATATAAGGGATGATGCCATTCACTGAGAGAATGGAGGCACCTGGTCGGTTACCAAGAATCCTCAGTCTGGGGATGAGAGCCCTTTCGATGTGATGCGTTTACACATGGTCGAATGTAAGTGTAGAGCCTTTCTGACAGGTAGCCTTTACTTGATGCATTCATACTTATGCGGACCTATGTCTTCTGTGTCCTTGAGAGGATACGAGTATTATGTGACATTCTTCGATGATCATTCCAGGAAGACCTGGATCTACTTTATGAAGATAAAGAAGTATGAGGAAGTCTTGCAGAGGTTCCAAGAGTTCAAATCTCTCGTGGAGAACCAAACAGGGAGGAAGATCTGAGTTCTGAGATCAGATAATGGGGGTGAGTATACCTCCAAGGATTTTGATGGATTTTGCAGATAGGAGGGTATAAGGAGATAGTTGACAGTTTCTTATATTCTAGAGCAGAATGGAGTAGTAGAGATGAATAATGGGTCCATTGTTGGAGCAGCTCGAGCTATGCTACATGACTAGTCACTTCCTTTCTTTCTCTGGGTTGAGTCTTGCATCACTGCTGTAAATATTCAGAACAGGAGTCCCCATCATGTAGTGGGGCATATGACACCTGAGGAGTATTTTTCAGGCAAGAATCCTGAAGTTAGCCATTTTCAGATATTTGGTAGTTTGACTTACTCCCATGTCCCTTTAGAGAAGAGGAAAAATTTGGATCCCACTGCAGAGAAGGGAATCTTTGTGGGTTATGATGAGACTTCGAAGGCCTTCTGCATTTACCTTCCCTCTTAGAGGAAAGTGGTGGTGAGAAGGGATGTGAAGTTTGAGGCAGAGTGGGCCTTCAGGAAGTTGAGAGAGTCAGAGTGGGGAGAGAAGCAAGTCCCTGCACCTCAGGTTGTTCCACAGGTTCCATCTATGCAACAGACAGGATCACAGGTTTCCGAGGTTATAGGACCGCACAGTGTTGGCACAGGTTCACCAGGTTCAGTGGTTAGGCTAGCAGGGTCTTCAGGGACAGGTGATGGGTCTACTATTATAGGTACACCTTACAGGGGATAGAGATCAGGATCAGGATTAGGATTATGGGGTACACCTGGTGTTGGTACACCATCTTCAGGTTCATAGGTGACTGGGGTTTCTATTTCTGGTAGTTCTTTTGACGAGGATAGGCTAATTTGGGAGAAATATTTAGGCAAGAAGAAGACTAAGTGGCTTCGGGAGACCTTAAAGGAAGCTCGTGATTTTGGGACACCTAGGGAGGAGGTGAGAGCCATCAAGATGCCTGATAGATTGGGCATGTTGTTGGTGTCTTGCACACATGATTTTGAGCCTTCTACTTTTGAGGAGGCCTCCTAGCATTCGGTTTGGAGAGATGCCATGATGGATGAGTACCATTCCATCATGAAGAATGATGTATGGGAGATTGTTCTGAGACCAGAGGGGAAGTCAGTGGTGACTTCTCGGTGGCTTTATAAGCTTAAGCATGCAGCAGATGGGAGTGTGGAGAAGTACAAAGCCAAGTTTGTAGCGCAGGTTTTTTCACAGGTTGAGAGCATTGATTATGATGAGACTTTTGCGTCGGTTGCTCGGTATACTTCTATCAGGCGCTTGATCTCCATTGCAGTGGAAATGGGTTGGAAGATCCATTAGATGGATGTGAAGACCACATTTCTCAATGGGATCATACAGGAGGAGATTTACATTGAACAGACTCAAGGCTTTGAGATTCATTAGAGAGAGTCTCATGTTGTAGGTTGAAGAATGCCCTTTATGGGCTGAAGCAAGCTCCTAGAGCTTGGTACTCTAGGATTGATTATTACTTGCTGAGCATGCAGGGGTTTCAAAAGAGTGAATTTGATTCAAATATCTAGTTCATCATGGTTGGAGATGATCCACTTGTTCTTCTGCTGTATATTGATGACTTGTTTATCACAGAGAGAGAGAGACCCATTACAGCTTGTAAGAATGATCTTGCAGCAGAGTACGAGATGACTGATATTGGGCTGATGCATTATTTCTTGGGATTGGAGGTTTGGCAGGAGGCTAGACATATTTTCTTGGGATAGGGAAAGTATGCGGTTGATATTTTGAGGAGATTCAGGATGGAAGATTGCAGGCATATGTCGACACCTATGATCACCAACTAGAAGAAGCTTCATGCTTCTAAGGGAGAGTTGGTGGATCCTACTTTATACCGTTAGCTTATTGGGTCGTTGATGTATCTGGTCAACACTTGGCCATATTTGTGTTTTGCAGTGAACACTCTTAGTGAGTTCATGGTTGATCCTAGCTTGTGTGCATTAGGTCACTGAAAAACATGTGTTGTGCTATCTTTCAGGGACAATGGATTTTGGTTTGGACTACAGGAGGTCATAGGGGATCAGATTGGTTGGTTATACAGACTCAGATTGGGCAGGCAGTGTGGAAGACTGGAAGATCACTTCCAGATGTTGTTTCAGTTTGGGCTTGGAAGCAGTGTCATGGTTCAGTTGGAAGCATAAATCCATTGCATTGATTTTTGCTGAGGTTGAGTATATGGAAACCAATTTGGCCAACTGCGGGGCCTTGTCGCTTCGCAAGTTTCTGGTGAATCTATTTGGTCAGGAGCTTAGGACTATGGTGATTTACTGTGACAATCAGAGTTGCTTCCATCTCTCTGAAAATCCAGTTTTCCATGACAGGTCAAAGCACATTGAGATCATATATCATTTCATTTGAGACTATGTTCAGAGATGGGCAGTTACGCTTCAGCACATTTCCACTGATGAGTAGGTAGCAGACATTCTGACGAAGTCTTTGGGGAGGGGCATGTTTGACTTCTTCAGGGACAAGTTGGGAGTGGTGCAGAACACCTTCCTCGATAAGAGGGAGTATTTGTTTTGTACCTAGGGAAGTGTTCCCCTAAGTGAATTTAGCCTTAGTCACTTAGTGAAGGGAAATAAAGTGACTCTTGCATTAAATGACTTAAGTGGAGCATTTAATTTGACTTTAGAGAGTAAAGTCACTTTTTCATAAATTTAAGTGGGTGAGTGAAATTAATATTTATGAGAAATAAATGTGAGCATTTAATCTCATCCACCGATCTAATATAATCTCCATCATTATATTAGATGAACCCTAAGTTTCTCTCAAAAAGGCAAGGGAAGGTCATTTTCCTCACTTTTGCAGATTGAAGTGAAGGAGAGAGCTGAGAGAGAAAGTTTCCATTTTTCTGAGAAAGAGAAAAATATTTGCAGCATGAAAATCGAGGGAAAGAACAACAGCAGAAAGGATATGGAAATCGAGGAGATGACAACAACATTTATTGCTGGTCCGTAAGGTATGGTTTTCGAGGAAGCATGCACGATTTTCGAGGCAGATTTCTAGGCACGATTTTCGAGAATATTTTTTTTGGAAACATATTTCGAGGTCTGTACAGTACAGTTCATCCGTACAACAACACAAAAATCGAGGCAAAAAACATGAAAAAAATCCAAGTTTGATTTTTTTGTTTGGCACGGAAAACGAGGAAACTTTTTCTCTTCCGGGTTGAGATAAGTTGGTCTGAAAATTTCTGAGTTTTGCTGTAAATTTCCTGATAATAAAATATCTCTCTCTCTGACTGGTTTTCCCCTTGTGGGTTTTTCTAGGGCCATTGGATGAACATTACTGTGTTCTGTGTGTTGAAGGGCGTGGTGACTTTTTATTTTCTGTCAGTGAAAAAGTGAAGTTACAGCAGTGTTTTAAGTCTGAAAAATTAATGTTTATTTCCAACACTTTATTTTTCTGAGAATGAAATAAACTAAGACAGTTTTTACTTATAAACTGGTGGATGAAAACTAGTGAAAAATCTACATTGAAGAGTCGACACACTGCCTCACCGTAACACTGTCTGACAAACATCAAATTTATAAATCATGAAAAGCTGTTTTGATTGAGCAAGCAGAGCACATCTAATCTTCTGAGGAGGCAACACAATTTTTCATTTGTGTCAGACTGTAAATACTTGCAGAGAATTCTGTTTTTTATTGTGAAAGGTCAGTCAATAGTCAATGACTGACTTAGCTAGAAATAATATAAATACTTTCATTGTAATCGTGATTTTAAGACTGTGAAACACAGCGTAATAGAGAACTCATACGTAGTTGAAACTCTGAATTTTACTATGTAATTTTTGTGTTTTACTCTGTTTTTGAGTTAGTAAGCTTAGTTTTATTTTTTATGTTAATTTTTTGTAGCAGTTGAAGAAATCAGAGTTCATCTTATGTTAATATGGTGCATTGATCAAGTAGCATACTTGTGTTAAGTTTATGGATCCAGGGGTTATCTAAAAGTTGCTAAATAGTCAGTTGCAACTGAGCTGTAGGTGATTGTTAGCTGTAACAGCTAGCTAAACTAGTCATGTAGATTGATGTTAGCTGTAACAACTAGCTACAACATCATCTAGAGAGTATTGTTAGTTGTAACAACCAAGCTATTACAGTCCTGTTACTGTCTTGTAGTCACTTCTGCTAAAGGTAGACTTGTAAGAAATACCTCCTTCCTTTTTTAATAAGTTGTCAACAGGAAGTATGCTTTAAACAAGTATGTGAATTGGACCATACATGTGATTGGCACAGATTCTTGGGTACAATCTATTATTTTTTTTTTTCTCCAAGATAAATAGCTATATAGACACAAAATAAAGTCCTTTTTTTAACTTTAAAAAACACCCTGAATTGTCTCATGATAATAATACTATGTTAATAGCTATGGTTGTTCAAGTTGAAAATTAAAAATATTAGTCTGGATTTCTTGGTAAATTGGGATGCTTGAGGGCCATTAATGATGAACAATTTTTGAAGACTTACAATGTAATATGGAACCATGTCTTATGTATGTGGTATTAATGTTCAAATTCTTCAATAGTTGTTCTTGATATAGGTATGATATAGGTTTGTTGTCATATTTTAGATGATGTTGCTATTCGTTAATCTTATCTAATATATGTTGGGTGGCCTCCTTAGGTTCTACATCAATGTTTTAGGTTCACAATGGCTTTCATTGAAATCAATGGTGGCAAGTATATGAGGGTGATGTCATATTGTTTCCCTAGTAATTTTGGGCTACAAAATCATAGATGATACTAGTGGCCAAAGACAATTACAACCCATAAGTGGTACCAAAAAATTATTAGCATAACTATCATTAGATATTCTAAGTCCAAGTAGGTTGAAAAAGGTCCTAATGATGCTATGAATATTTCTTCTAGGTCATATTTTGATTTCATTCTCATAGTTGATTATGCCCTTCAATTTTTTCTATCTATATGTTTTTTGGCATAATATAAAAAGTAATATTAAAAAAACCTATGAGAATGATTGTTACTAACATAATATGTATGCTATCTATTTACTTGTTTTCAACACATCTACAATGTTAATACCGATCATAAACCTTCTTTGTTGAACACCAATTTTATAATTCAATTGAATGTTTCACGTTCTCATTGTTTGGTTGGGTGAAGGTAAATACAACCTTATTTTGACACAACTAAGCATTCCATTCAACTCACTAAACAATATGGGATCATTCATGGCACAATATTTTGTTAAATACAAGAAACTCTTGGCAAGATTCCTCATCAATCTTCATTGTTTTGATATAAAATGAAATCATGTTAAAAGACTTTCTTTGGATGAGCACTCTCAAGACACTGGCCATCTGATTTGTATCGATAAAGCTCTGATTTTTGCTAAGATTGAATGTTATGGAAAAACACAGATTTGAAAGTCAATAAAATTGAACTAGATCATAATGATATTAATAGAGATGAGGGTTTTAAAATAAAAGGCATGCATAATCCTTCCATTCACCAATTAAAAAATTATATAGGTAACATTGTTGTCTTTGATATTCCTCAAAAAACATATTAAGAGTAAAATCCTCACCATATCCATTCTGTGCATATTAATAGAGACTAGGGTTTTAAAATCAAAGACACTTGGAATCTTGTCACTCACCAATTAAAAAATTCTATAGGTATCATTATTGTCTTTGATAATCTTGAAAAACATGTGAAGAGTAATATCCTCACCATATCCAATATGCACTTTTCCTACAATCATTGCACTTGATTTGTCAATTTATTCTTTACCATGCGTTGTCTTCTTGCTTTCTCCTTGCTTTCTCCTTGCTAGGATTCTTTACACTTGATTGAATGTTACCAATTTGCTAGGTTGATCCAATACTACCAATAAAAGTGAAATCACCTTCAAAAAACCATGTACTATAATGTCTATTTAGAGTGGCATTATTCAAAACTAAAATAGTTGTAGTAAAATTATCAGAATTCCTTCTAGCATAGTAATCTGATTCAATGGAACTTATTTTGAGGTTGGGTGACATCATAATGACATCACCATCATAGAATTAGGTTCCATAACATTTCCAATTTATATCAATTAAGATTATATTTCCTTCGAAATTTTATTTTTGTGGAGCAGTATCCCATGGAAGGGTCAACCCACCCTTCCTCAAGAATATTTGAGGTGTAATGAGGACCTCAATGAAGGGTTGGTTGAACCTTTATAAAGAATATTTATTGTCTAATAAAGCCCACAGTGAAGGGTTGAATAACACTTCCTTTATCATAAAATTATCATGAAGGGGATCATAAAGAACAGTGTGATAACCCTTCCTCAAGAATATTCATTTCATAAGGACATCCCATGGGAAGGGTCAACATATCCTTCTTCTTTCATCCTTTGCATGGTATTCTCATTTAGTTGGACCACAACGAAGGGTGGACCAACCCTTCCTCTTGCATGGTGTTCTCGTGCAGTTGGATCATGGATAAGGGTTGGTCGACCCTTTGTCTTACATGGTATTCTCATGTAGTGGACCATGGAGAAGGGTTGACTAACCCTTCCTACAAAATTGTATTTTCTTCGTGGTGTATCTAGTTGGGGAACCAAACTACCCATTATCAAGCATAAGTTTTAGTTAAGGTGGACACCAGTGAAGGGTGGGCCAACACTTACCCTAGCATAGAATTCCCACTGATGGGGAGAATGGAGAAGGGTTGGTTGATCCTTCCTCAAAGATAGTATTCTCATCTTGTTTGATATAGTAGAAGGTTCAGTTTTCCCTTCCTATATTAATTTTTTCTTAAGGAGGAGTTTATGGGCCAAAATTACCTTAGACAACAATAACGGAAAATGCCCGATGGCAAGTTCCAATTAGAACCAGTCTTGCTTGGAATAGCATACTTTAATCAGAATGTGGGCCCATTTGCCACTTAAAGTTGAGCAGTGATATTTTTTTTATAAACCCATCCTAATAAGTATTCTAATCAATGCTAAAATCTATTTTCTAATTACAAATTTACTCTATTCAAAATAATTACTAATCTAATTTAATCCTAATAAGGGATAAAATTAACAAGGGGAATTAAATTCCAAAAACGAACATGTTATACAATATTGAGAAATAATTCTATATAATTATCATTATTGTAGGAATCACATACATCATCTAGTATCTAATTGTGACAATTGAAAAACATGACAATGATTCATTAATTGTAGTAGAAAAGAATTTCAATCACATTGATTGAAAACATAACCAATATTTGATCCACTAGAAAATTTGAAGAAGAATATTCTCAATTGAACAACAAATACCTTCACTAGTCACAAAAACTGCTCTTGTTCTCAAAATAATTCAATAATAATATACAAAGAGTCCTTAGTCCTTCAATAGCACCCCCCCNTCAATTGAACAACAAATACCTTCACTAGTCACAAAAACTGCTCTTGTTCTCAAAATAATTCAATAATAATATACAAAGAGTCCTTAGTCCTTCAATAGCCCCCCCCCCCCACCTCTTCATACAATTTGAATGTCTCATTTTAAAACAAAGTCCAGGGAGGATTTTTAAAAACTAACTTCACCAACTAACACAATAAACTTAACATTATAACCTAAATTCTCTCTATATGAACTACATAAATCATGAACTTTGAGGATATGTGTAACATGAGGAAACTTAATTTTGTTTTATATCTATAATTCTTTATCATATATCTTCTCATTAATATTTCATTTTAAATATTTATGAAGTTTTTGTACATAGACATCGAGCAATGTGGCTAGGATGACTGATGTTACATGGCAACTTCTCAATTTGTCCTTATTTATCTCAATAAGTTGACTGATGGATTCCTTGATGTTATCTTAATTCTGCTCAACATATACATTCTGCAACTTGCTTAGAATGGTCTGACCCAATTCTTTCATTCTAGGTATACCAAATTATTCTAATATATCATCAATTGAATTCCATTTTGAATCATAATTTGGTAGTTACACCAACATTCTCACTTATTTCATTATAATATGCTTTCCATGAACCTAACAAAACTTGGTCTTTTCCTTTCTCTTTATGATCAATCCTTGCGATCGACCCAATCTATGAGATCATTAAATAAATATTGGGCACCTTTTCTTTATTCTCCCCCTAATCCGACAATTCAATTAAATAATCATGACATAGTTGTACCTCATTTAATTTTATGAAGGTCTTCTTCTCAGCATCTCTCAAATTTTTATTTTCCATAAATGCTTCTTCTTTTAAGGCATCCAAATCAAACATCAATTTATTTTTCTCATTTAAATGTAATTATAAAGTGTATATTTTCCTCTAACTTATTGAATTGATGCTCCTGCTTCTCAAAAGTAGTTATTTTCCCTTCCTTCTTTGTTATCAATTTTTCAATATCATGTGAATATTCTATTTTTTCTTTAGGAATTCCACCTGAACTTCATGTTGCTCATCCATTTCAATGATCCATTTCCTATTTATTTTTTTCATTTGAGTTCTTTGTTGTTCTAACTAACCTTCCAAACAACATACCTGCACTTTAAACCTGTCTAATGTGGCAATCAATTCATTTACCATTACTGAGTTGGCACCATCAACAACACTCAATGCATAGACTATGTTTGCTGCAATATTCTGGGGATCTTGGTTGGAAATATTCCAAACTATCATTTGATCTAACACTTATCTACTTTGAGTTTCTTCAAATTTTTGTCTCTTAGCATCCGTTTTCACAACCCCTTCACGAGATTTACTAAAAAATAATCCCCTAACGATACTTCTGCATCATTAGTATTATCTATTTTTTCCAATTCTAATGTCAAATTAGGGTCACCTCCAATAGTAGTAATTGTTGTGCTATCAACAATAGTAGAACATATCTTAACAATATCCTGATTATGACTACCATGATTTCTCTTCTTTTCTTCTTCAACCTTATTAGTTGCTTCTACAAATTGAATCAATTTCAACTTTAATGGTTCCTCTGCTTCTTTATCTTTTTTTATAATTTATTTTCTTTTATTGGATTCCATCTGCTTCTTACATGCATCATGTTCTTTCTCAGATTCTAATAATATTTCCCTTTCACCAATAGATTTCCTCTTTCTTGATTCTTGAGCTGCATACAATTTTTCTTGTTCATGGGTGTCCTTGAATTTATTTAATACTTCACTTAATATCATGTCTCCTTGATAAATAAGGTCTTCAAGATTAGGATTATGCTATAGGAAGCAACTAATCCCATAGTTTTAATATGATCCTCAATAACACCTTTTGGATCATGTCTCCTCAATAACACCTTTTGGATCATGTCTCCTCCTTTTGTTGAGGAGAGGAGCAAGAGGAATCAGATCTAGGTCTTGCAAAGGAGTCTGATCAAGTAGAGGATTTGTAATGTTTCCAGAAACTCTATCAATAAATAATGTCATTTCCTTCCATCAATGTGTAATGAATGATTCAATTGTTTTTGAGTAGTGATCTCGATTGTTCTTTGATTTGAACTGCAATCTTTATTTATGTTCATTTCTCATATGTTATAACAACTGAAGATACTTTGAGGAAGGTTGCTTTCTTTTTGTAGTTGTTGGAGATTGAAAGTTAAAGAGCATTAGAGAGAAGAGGATGAGGCTAGGACCAACCGCCGGGACAAGGTGCACATTCCTCATCTCTTCTTCTTTAATAAATGTATGTAATTTTGTTTATCTGTCTGCAAACCAATAGTATGTTGGTGGCCTCAAAACCCAACCATATGATAGATTTCCCTCACAACATGATTTCGGTTGAAAATTTTCAAAAGAAAAAAATATTAAAGTCATATCTTATAGTTGTGTAAAATGCATAATTTGAGTGCGATAAAGGTATTTGAGGGTTCTAAATACATTTATGCATTCAAAAACCCAATTTAAACACTTACAAATTTGAATTTTTTAAAGAAAAAAAATTAATTACATTGAAAATACAATAACTACTTCATTAGAGTGGTTTCCATGAATTGAATTATCCTATAATTATATGAGGAAATTATATTATGTTTTAATGTATCAATGGTTTCTTATCATTTCATCGAACATAATAGGAGGCATGCTAGTCGAGTTTTAATCAAAAAATTAATTGGGACCATACATAAAAAATAAGGATAAATAGAGGTTGGAAAATAGTATGTGGGTGAGGAGATGGTAGGATATGTGCAAATTGGGTATAAGTTATATCTAATATAGTAATGAATTAGGTAGAGTAATGCTTAAGTATACCAATGAATATGTGAAACTTAAACATGCATCTATTATGAATGTGCCTTTGGAAGTCGTAATCAAACTGGATGTTTGATTTATAACACTTTTCCCAAGTTAAAAGTAGGATTGAATTATTTATGGATGAGGAGAGTATAGTCATAATGTATAGTTGTATGAAGGACCTATGAAGAGGTGGTAAGTTGGGATCTACCTATGTGTTAAAATTGAAGTTGTAAATAATCTATGTATAATGTGCAATTCATGGGATAAGAATTACCTTTAATGAGTATTGACTTATAACTTGGGTACTTGATTAATAAACATAGCGTTATTCAAGATTATTATATACGGTAGACCATTAAAGAAACTGTAAAGATGGATCCTAATTAAAATTTCTAATGAGAATGTAAGGGGTATAAATTTGAGAGAGATTTATTGAATATAAAAATTGATAAAATGAGTCATAACAATACCCCAGGAACCAAAATAAATGTGTAAGGATAGACAACATCTTCTTATGAATCACAATAACAAAAGGACTATAAAATTTTTGCAAGTATATAAATTGTTGTGGATAACACTCTAGTAAGGCATAATGAACCTTGATGTGTGTTATAAATGGGGATCCTTGAGGAGGTCATACTGATTACTAGGATATGATTTCAGATGAAATATAAGAACAAATATTAGGTGATAAAAGAAGTAAAATTGTAAGATAACATTGACATGATTGATTAAGTAAAGGTCAAAGTGGGACCGCTATAACAAATGACGTATAGTATAAAAACACATATATTTTGCATAATAATACCTTCTTATAATCATTCATAACAATAACTTCAGGACGATTTTTCCAACAGGGTGGGTGTATGTAACACCCAATATTTTAACTAAACATATTTACTAGCAATAAATACTACACTTTATTTCCTTATTATCTGTTGGAATTGGCTCAACTTAGTAAACTTAACTTACGGCATGATGGACCCAAGTATATGTTGTTACTATTTTTATGTTGTCTCTATGATTATGATGTTATTGTGTTTATGTGGTTACAATGTTATGATTATCATAGGATTCATTTCTTTTACGATGATAATATATATTTAAATGTTTTCATTGATAAAATGTGAAATATATGATGCGGTACATGGACACCATGTTATAATGTGATCGATCAAATTATTGTATGTCATGTGTACCTGTGATGACCTAATTTTTTTACATGAAATGATATAATGATGATGATGTTGATCAATTGATGATCAATTGGAAATGCTTGTTATGAATGTGCATTTTGCGAAATACTAACCAATGCGGCATAGGGGCTAAGCGATAGCTATTGAAATATTGTAACTTCGAAAAGTATTCTATATGTATCTTTTGTGGTCCCCGATGGTCCTACCGAGAGAACCACTTGTATTATCTTTGTACCCCGATGCTTCTAATAAGAAGAACTAATAAGAGTCATGAGGTAGTCCCCTCTAATTGTAAAGGTGGGTCATTAACAGTACCCCAGTGTGGTTACTTGAGCCTACATGTGTAACTCGAGCCTACATGATTAACTCAAGCCTACATGTCGGATGAGTTAATTAAAGTCGACAGATGAATATAAATAGGGGTGTGGTGCACCTCATTTGGAACACACACTCTCACTTGTGTAGCGCATTAGTGGAGAAGAGAAGTAGCTGGAGAAGGAGGAGGATCAGGCTTTGATCTCCTTGCCAATTTATCTTTTATCTTTTATCTTTTTGGGGCATCTATATTGAGGAAGATTTTGCTAGGTTTTTCCCTTTAGGGTTTTCCTAGGATAAATATTTGTGTTCCTTTTGTATTGTTGTGCTTGTCTATCTTTCAGTGATCCTATTTATATGCTTTTGTTATGAAAATGAAATGAAGTACTGATGTCTTAGCTAAGCATATGAAAAGTTAACATGGTATCGGAGCCACCCTGAAAAGAAGAAATTGTGCAGCTACAGAATCTAGGGATTCTTACTTTTTGGTTCTCTCTCCACAATTGATCAGCAAAAGAAGGCTAGGCTGACTCTCTATTTAAGGACGCATCTTTCTGTCGAAGCGGAATTCGATTCCGAGCATTTTCAGTTTTTGGTGTGGAAAATTAGGGCTTCTTGTAGAAGAAGAATTTTTGAGTGAGCCCAACATAGGATTTCTCTCCTCATCAATATAAAAGTTTAGAGATCTGGATCAAGATTTTTGGTTGGGTGAAACTCCGGGAAAGTCAAACCCTAGTTTGACCAGGAGCTAGAAAAAACCCTAAATACTAAAACTACTAAGTTTTGGTATATTCTCTATATTCCAATATTGGAAAAGGTTCAGGAGCTAAACATTTTAGAGACCAAATATATAATCTGTACGAACACTGTGTCCAAAATTCAGCCTCAGATTCTATATATTCTAGGAGATATCATCCCTCCAAGTTAGGGTTCCAGCCTCTTCTAGAATTCATTCCTAAAAAGGACACCTAGGGAAAATTGCTATAGCTTGGGATACAGAGGTCCAAATGGAATTCCTGAAGATGTTCCAAAAATAGAACGGACTTTTATTTCTGTGGTCCGAATTACAGAACTTGAAGATAAACCAGTGACACGTGGCATGCCGTACAACTTCACTGTTCTGAACAGTCATGGAACAGGTCACCTTGGGAAAATGATCATAAATCCCAATTGGTGAAACAAATTATGATGAAACCTATGGTTTTGGATCAGGGAAATTCGAGGTTACCTTAGTGAGAATTTGTAGACACAGAGGAGCAGTAAATTCATAGATATCATATAAACAGTAATAGGCATTTTTGCAGAAGAAATTGGAAAACTAGGGCTTCCTGTTCCGGAAGCTTCCCTCCACTGTTTTTAGAAAATGAGTACATTGGAAAACTCCATTTGAAGATATCTATCTTTCTATCCAATTAGATCTAAAAGATTCCAACTTTTGAAAATCAGGGTTTCTCTGACAAACCATAGATCAGCCAGCTCCAGAAGTAGGACGGACACCTCAAATCAGTAAGATCTAATCTTTTGCTATTTGCATTTGAGATTCTCATTTCAAAGTGATCTATCACATCATCTTGATGATAAGCTTGGTGAATTTGAAAACTTCCAAGCATGAAAGTATTTGATCCCTCTGAAGAAAATGAATTGGACACCTACATGAGTAGAGAGGTTCCAGTTCTAGAGGGAGATGAGGCTCAAAGCCTTACACAAGAATAACTTGATCAAGGCCAAGAAGATCACTGTTGATTCAATCACGGATCAACTTGTACCACAAGTGTCTTCCCTAAAGAAACCGAATATGTTTGATTCCTTGATCAAGCTATTTGAAGATAAGAACATAATTTAGAAGATGGATTTGAGAAAATAGTTGAAGAATGTGAAGATCCAGAATGCATAACATCTTGAAGCAGTAGAAGAAGAAGCAGAGAATGCAGAAGTGGTGATAGCCACCTTGAATGGCTTCCCATGATGATGGGATTCATTCATGCGAGGAATGTGTGCCAGAAGGAAGTGATTACTTTCAGTTGACTTTAGGAAGAAGAAGAAGCTCATCTCATAAGAAGAGAAGAAGAAAGATGAGAGCAAATTGAAGATCAAGCTCTCACCATTCAAAGAAGATCCCTCAAGCGATGAGGAATATGAAGAACTCAATTCTTGATGAACCTCTTATCCATCTTATCATTTGGATAAGAAATGATGATTTCATGAATGAAGAAGATGATGAAGGAGAATGATCAAGAAGGAGTCTACCCACAAAACAAACAAAAGATAAGTATTCAATTTTCATTTAATGATATTGTTTTGTTATGCATATTCAGTTGATGTGTTATGCATGATAGATTGTTTGCATTAATGACTGTATACTACTAATATGCATGTGATCGGTAAGTAGCTCATGGTGCTATACATCTCTCCATTGCCACTTATCTAGAATGAAACCTCTTTACATGACATATTGGATTAATGCACAATCTCAATAATGTCATCTAGAAAGTTTCCGTGAGATATGGATAAATGTTGTATTGGCTAAACAGTTGCATGATGCATAAGAATTTGTCGTTATGCATATGTTTTATGAAATAGTTCTAACCATGCAATTGGTGCATTTGAATTGTAGGAAAGGTCCTGAAAAACCTCCTACAAGAAAACAAGGATGAGACTTGTTCCGAAGAACAAGTGATGACAATTCAATAAACATGAATCTGAAGCTCCCAGGGTCAGAGACACCATGAAGAAAGAAAGAGATTCAGAGAGCGGTAGATCCACCTCGAAGGATGAAGACCACCATGGGTATAAGAGATAACTCAAGATGAAGAAAAGAATGCTATGATCAAAGAATAACAGTTGATCATGGGAATGATGTATACGATATGATTTTGAGACATAAAGGGAAGTACGTAGTATCTTCCATATGGATCTACAAGAACAAGTGTACAAAGCAAAGGTTCATGATTTGCCTCATAAAGAATAGACTATGACATGACATACTCTATTAACAAGTATATATCAAGCATAGAGCCACCTGTACAGAATGAAGAGGGAAGATGATACTCCACTTCAGGGGGAGTGACTACAGAAGATATCTAAGTTCGACATGGTACGACATGATGGACAGCTTCCTGTTGGATCGAGAATTTACCAAGAGTAAAGAGGGTTCCAACCTTCAAGATTGAATGCAGAAGACTAGGATTGTTGATGACCCGACAAGATGAACTCATGGAAGATGTTATGCTAGAATGATGTTTGGGATACAGTTCCCAAACCCGAAGGAAAGAGTATAGTATCCTCCAAATGGATATGCAAAATAAAGCATGCAGCTGACGGAAGTATTAAGAAGTATAAAGCAAGATTTGTGGCCAGAGGTTTCTCTCAGAAAGAGGGAATTGATTATGAAGAGACATTTTCCCTAGTAGCACGGTATACTTCAATTAGAGCTACCATGGCACTTGCATCCATGATGAAGTGGGACTTACACCAGATGGATGTGAAAACAACTTTTCTAAATGCTGTGATCAAAGAATAAGTATACATAGAACAACCACAAGGATTTGAAGTTGAAGATAGACATACTCACGTATGCAAGTTGAAGAAGGCATTATATGGTCTTAAACAAGCTCCTCGAGCTTGGTATGAAAGAATAGATGGTTTCTTGTCGAGCATGGGCTTTACCAAAAGTAAAGCTGATCCTAACCTTTATCTCAAGGTTGTAGAAGATGAACTTGTCATCTTGTTATTATATGTGGATGACTTATCCTTGACATGAAATGAGAAATAGGTCATGGAAAGCAAGAATAAACTAGCAGAATAATTTGAGATGAAAGACCTTGGGTTAATGCATTGTTTTCTAGGTCTGGAAGTATGGCAAAGTTCAGAAGAAATCTTTCTCAACCAGGGAAAGTATGCGGTAGAGATATTGAAGAGATTCAATATGTTGGAATGCAAAGTCATGGCCACACCTATGGACTCCAACCTGAAGCTGTTAGCTGATGACTCATCAGAGTTAGTGGATACGAATCATTACAGACAGATCATTGGATCATTGATGTACTTAACAAATACCAGACCAGACATTTGTTTTGCTGTGAACACCTTAAGTCAATATCTTGTTCAACCAAGACGGGTTCACCTAGTAACTGCAAAACATATGATGAGATATCTGAAAGGGACTATAGACTTTGGTTTATATTGGTAGCCATGAGTATAGATTGTATGGCTACACAGATGCAGATTGGGCTGGAAGTATCTCAGACAGAAAAAGCACATTAGGTAGATGCCTTTTTTTGGGGTCTGCTATGAGTTCATAGTTTAGCAGGTAACAATCCAGCGTTTCTTGTAGCATGGCTGAAGCAGAATACATAGCAGATTGCTCTGCTAAGTTGTGAAGCCATATGGATTCGGAAGTTGATCTCAGGTCTCTTTGAACTGAATATGGATACTGCATTGATTCTATGTGTTAATGAGATTTGTGATAATAGAGAACCCCGTTTTCCGTTGTAACACATAGAAATTTGGTATTTCTACATTCAAGATAAAGATGCAGATGATGATGTTTCAGTATTTACATACTGTAGATATAGATGATGGTGATTCAATATTTCTATACTGAATATATAGATGATGATGATTTCAGTATTCCCATACTGAAGATATAGATGATGTTTCAGTATTTACATACTGTAGATGCAGATGATGGTGACCTGATGATGCTTTCAGTACTCACATACTGGAGATATAGATGGTGATAGTTTAGTATTCACATACTGAAGATGTAGATGAATATGGTTTAGATGATGATGCACTGACAAAGCCTCTATCTTGGGTAAAGTTTGAACACTTTCGAGACAAGCTTGGTGTTGTTCGAAAAGACCTTCCTCGAAAGGGGGAGTAGTGATGTTGCAGTGGGATTGTATCATCCCTGGGCACTTGCCCTAAAGTGATCCGGAGACCTCGGTCCTAGAGAATGAAGAGGGATTGTATCATCCCAGGACATTTGTCCAAAAGTGATCCGGTGACCTCAGTCCTCGAGAATGAAGAGGGATTGTATCATCCTGGGACATTTGTCCAAAATAGATCTAGTGACTTCGGTCTTCATGAATGTGGTGGGATTGCATCATCCCTGAAATTCGGTTCAAAATGTATCCGGAGGTCTCATCCCCCGTGAATGTGGTGGGATTGCATCATCCCTGAACTTCGGTTCAAAATGTATCCGGAGGTCTCGGCCCCCGTGAATGTGGTAGGATTGCATCATCCCTGAACTTCGGTTCAAAATGTATCCGGAGGTCTCGGCCCCCGTGAATGTGGTAGGATTGCATCATCCCTGAACTTCGGTTCAAAATGTATCCAGAGGTCTCGACCCCATGAAAGTGGTGGATTGCATCATCCCTGAAACTCAGTTCAAAATGTATCCAGAGGTCTCGACCCCCGTGAAAGTGGTAGGATTGCATCATCCCTGAACTTCGGTTCAAAATGTATCTGAAGGTCTCGGCCCCCGTGAAAGTGGTGGATTGCATCATCCCTGAACTTCGGTTCAAAATGTATCTGAAGGTCTCGGCCCCCGTGAAAGTGGTGGATTGCATCATCCCTGAACCTCGGTTCAAAATGTATCTGGAGGTCTCGGCCCCTGTGAAAGTGGTGGATTGAATCATCCATGAACCTTGGTTCAAAATGTATCCGGAGATCTCGGTCCCCATGAATATGGTAGGATTGTATCATCCTTGAACTTCGGTTCAGAACCGATCCGATGACCTCGGTACTCGAGAACGTGTGTTGATCCCGTAATTCCTAGAGGAAGGATTGTATGAGTTCCACATCTGTGTTGATCCCTTCATTCCAAAAGGAAGGATCGTTAGTAACTCCGTAAAGACCTAAATCCCGTAATTTCGAAACGAAGGATAATTGAATTGATCCCGTAATTCCAATAGGAAGGATTGTCTGAGTTCCACAGATGTGTTGATCCCGTAATTCCAATAGGAAGGATTGTCTGAGTTCCACATCTATGTTGATCCTGTAATTCCAAAAGGAAGGATCGTTAGTAACTCTGTAAAGACCTAAATCCCGTAATTCCGAAAGGAAGGATCATTGAATTGATCCCATAATTCCAATAGGAAGGATTGTCTGAGTTCTACAGATGTGTTGATCCTGTAATTCCAATAGGAAGGATTGTTTGAGTTCCACAAATGTGTTGATCCCATAATTCTGAAAGGAAGGATAGTTAGTAACTCTGTAAAGACCTAAATCCCATAATTTCGAAAGGAAGGATCGTTAGTAACTCCGTAAAGACCTAAATCTCATAATTTCGAAAGGAAGAATCATTGGTAACTCCGTAAAGACCTAAATCCCGTAATTACGAAAGGAAGGATCATTGGTAACTCCATCAAGACCTAAATCCCATAATTCCAAAAGGAAAGATCATGTTGATGTTTTGATGATGTTGATGATAATGATGTTTTCATGATGATGATGTTTTTATGATGATGATGACGTACTGATTGAAAGATCAGTGTATGATGATGATGATGTACTGATCGAAAGATTAGAGTATGATGATGATTACGATGTACTGATCGAAATATCAGAGTGTGATGATGATGATGTACTGATCGAAAGATCAGAGTATGATGATGATGATGTACTGATAAGAGTATGACGATGATGATGTACTGATCGAAAGATCAGAGTATGATGATGATAACGTACTGATCAAATGATCAGTATGTGATGATAACGACGTACTGATCAAAAGATCAGAATATCATGATGATGATGCTATTCGAGAATTGAAGTATGATTATGGTGTTGACCACGATGTTACCGATCAGGTTGCTGATCGAAAGAACAAATTGCTGAAGATGTTGCTGATCGAAATGTTTAAGATGTTTTTGCTGTTCGAAAGATCAAAGTGCTGAAGATGTTGCTGATCAAAATGCTGAAGATATTGTTGCTGATCAAAAGGTAAAAACGATGAAGATGTTGCTGTTCGAAAGGTCAAAGTGCTAAAGATGTTGCTGAAGGTGTTGCTGATCAAAAGGTCAAAGTGTTGAATATGTTACTGATCAAAAGGTCAAAATATGCTAATGCTGATCAAAGAGTTGTTGTCGTTGAAAATTGAAGACGAAGACTATATGATGTTGAAAAGCTTCCAATGATTTATAGATGTGTTACCCTGATGATGTTGATGATGTCCTCTCCTACTATTGTTGTTGTTGTTGTTGTAGAATACCCTTCTCGTTAAGGGGGAGTGTTGAAATATTGTAACTTTGAAGAATATTCTATATGTATCTTTTGTGGTCCTTGATGGTCCTACCGGGAGAACCACTTGTATTATCTTTGTACACCGATGCTTCTAATTGGAAGAACTAATAAGAGTCATGAGGTAGTCCCCTCTAATTGTAAAGGTGGGTCATTAGCACCCCAGTGTGGTTACTTGAGCCTACATGTGTAACTCGAGCCTACATGATTAACTCGAGCCTACATGTCGGATGAGTTAATTAAAGTGAACAGATGATTATAAATAGAGGTGTGGTGCTCCTCATTTGGAACACACACTCTCACTTGTGTAGCGCATTAGTGGAGAAGAGAAGTAGCTGGAGAAGGAGGAGGATCATGCTTTGATCTCCTTGTTGTTTTTATCTTTTATCTTTTATCTTTTTGGGGAATCTATATTGAGGAAGCTTTTACTGGGTTTTTCCCTTTAGGGTTTTCCCAGGATAAATCTTTGTGTTCCTTTTGTATTGTTGTGCTTGTCTATCTTTCAGTGATCCCGTTTATATGCTTTTGTTATGAAAATGAAATGAAGTACTGATGTCTTAGCTAAGCATATGAAAAGTTAACAATAGCCAGGTACAAAATATAATATGTGGATTAATACTTACTTATGCAAGGAACCTTTTTGAACAAACTAATGATATGATGACACGTTCTAGTAATCTTGACAGGAACAGAGTATGGATTGGTAGGGTATAGACCTAGTATGTCGAAAGGGATGGATGTATTTCCCACCCTATGTTACTATGATACTCAGGGTCATAGGAGGGCCATGGTAAGACACGTTCCTCATGCTGTTATTCTTACGATGGATGGATGCTTCCACTCTTAGGTTCTTTATGTGGTCAGGTCGGTGAAGCCGACATCCACTTCTTTACTAGTAGAGGAAGGATAGGGAGGATGTAGATGTAGGTTAGGATGGGAGGATATGATAGTTAGTACTATTTAGGTTTGGGTATTCCTTGATACCGAGTTAGTGGTAGTAGGTACCCCTGTTTGTTTGAATGGTTAAGTTAATAAGTGCATAAAAATAAGGATATGAAATCATAAATGGGATTAACTGTTAAATAATTGAGAATGTTAAAGTAATTACACACACACACATTCTCTTTCTGCATGGGGGATTACTATTATTAGCTAGTAGGAATGCATAGGCAGGATGATGTTTTTTATAGTGCATACCTAATCTATGCATACACTAGCCACGCATGCACACCTTGTACAGGTACAATAGTATTGGTGTATAGAATACTTGTCATGCTTGAATAGTGGTATAAAATGTCATAGATAAGTCAGTTAAGGATATATTAATCAACTTACGTAATTAAGGTTAAGTTGTTAATGTGTAAAATAAATAAATTAGTGATTGTATGCAAACACTATAATAAACAATTAACATAGGTGTTGCCTATTGAAAGTGTTGTCAATGTGAGGTATCGTAGATAGAACATTAACACCAGAGAACTATATTGGTTAATTATTAATCATGATTAATTAACCCATTAAGAGTATCTTGTTTACTAATACAAAGATACTATGTTTATACTGAGTTACTTATCTATTAAACAAATAAATGTCATTGTTATTATTCACCATTAATAGCAATGATAATAATTATTACTACTTGTTATTATTGTTGTTGTTGTTATTAATATTAGTTTAATAATAATATTAATAATATCATAACTATTGTTACATACACCTAAGATTCATTGAATATGATTAAATGAATTATTAACTGTCCAAATTGTTTTACATGGTTGTTCATATATATATATATATTTATGTTTAACACAATGGAATGAGATAGTGTAACTTAACATTATTCTATTATCCACTTGAATGATTATTTAATCTTTAGTTAAAAAATAAAACATTAATCAAAATATATTGAGTAATAAGAACATAAACATTCTCTCCATGAAAATTCAAGATATTTATTATGATATCTAAAACATTTAAAGACTAAATAAGTGCATTGACTTACCATTAAATGAATAGTTCTGTAAACAAGCAAGTAATAATAATTCTATGAATAAATAAACAATAAAAGTCCACTAAAAGAGCACCAACTTAATTAGCATTAAAGTATTTAACTCCTTGAGAGAACCATGAATCAAATAACCACATTGAATCATTATTTTATCTTGAATAGAGTAAGGGTATTAATGATTGATAGTCTCGAAACATTATGAGGAGGTAGGCGGAGTAAGAATGAAGGAAGGAGGAGGAAAATGGATATTAAGGTAATGTCTCACGGAGGAGAAGGGGTTGGTTTTTATTTTGGGGAGAATAGGACTTATGATTTTTTTTATGAGAAAGCAAGCATACAGTGGAGGGGGTTAACTCAAGGATTTGAAGAGGTGGGAAAATAAAAGGAAAGGGGAATTTCACTATGGAATGAGAGATCTTGAACTAAGGAAAGCTGCTATCTGGATTACTGGATTGTGGGATCAGGGGTTAGGAAACCCGTTGGTATCCTAATTCTAGCACGATAAGTTGGTTGGTATGGCAGTTTATTGGTTTGGTTAATACGGCCCGATAAAAAAGAGTCGTGGGAGAAGGACACACAAGCTACATGAACTATTTACAAACTACGAAATCCATATATTCTACAAGGATTAGCTTATATTTTTCAAATTTTGTATGAAATGGACATTTGTTTTATAATTTTTTTAATCCTATTAGTATGTTGCACAAATTATATTTCATTAGAATGCAATAGAAATACGTGAAACAAAGAATGTTGTAAATATTCCATTATATTAGAATAGAGGCTCTAACTGAGCTAGATTACATCAAAATATTAGAAATGATAAATTTAGTGGATCCTCATGAAATAGGAGCACTACATTTAGTGTAAACAAGTACTTTGTAGAAATTTGACAAAATATACATGAGTTACTCTTTATTATGTGTCTTTTTTCATTTTCTGGGAGCATCTCCCATTCCCTTTTGTCATCATCTCATTGTTATTCCCAAACCAATGCACCTAGTGTATTTTTTATTTGATTTATGTACTCATTGGCATAATATAATGATTCATATACTGTGTACCCTTCCACTAGATACCCCTTGGGTTTCACACTTTGTTAAACAAAGCCCTTCATTTTTTTCATGTACCTTGCTACGAATAATGTCCAATGAGATGAGACCACGTAGGTTAATTCAACCTCATAAAAAATATGAATTAGAATACGAACTTGCAAGTCCATGAAACTCGTGCGAAATTCGTTGTCAAACATACAAACAATATCAGCTATGTCTTGACACCATCATGGACCGCTAGGAATATGCACATCCTTTGATGTGATCCATTGCACAAATGAAAATAATTTACCTATAGTGCACCTCAAGTCTTGGGATAATTCATGGTTCACACAACCATCCATATGAAAAGGATAATGATACTACACAATAAATACATACAAAATTGATTTCCATGAAACATTGACTGCATAGTATATATTGTAACTTCACTGTAGGGAACAAATGTTTTCAACACACATATCCTTAGAAGGTTCATACGGTTGTATGATTTAGACCTTGAAAAATATTCTCTTCAGTGAAGTAGCACAATAGAGTTGACCCATATAAATAAGGCACCTTCACTACCAATATAACTTTCTTGACCAAATAAAGTTGATATTTCTTCAAATCTGTGGGTCAACAACTTCTTTATAACACCAATAGGGACTAACCTCCCCTTTACTATCTTTTCCTGGACATTGTTTGCTTTTGTTATTTTAAGAAATAAGATCTATCCTAACACACATCATGTCACTTTTGTATTATTATGTGTGTCTGCATACTAAAGAAATATTTTAAATGTATGTATGGGACCTACTAAGTGGACAATCTTAAGATGATCACAACATAGAAGCTCATAAAATACAAATTTCCTTTCCATCCCAATGGAATTTTTCTCAACATAATTGTTCAAAAAGTTAGGATCATCGAACATAGGTTCCCCATTTGAATTGAGCAATTTTATTTTTTATTTTTTTCTCCTTCTCTATGTCTTATGACCTAAAACACTTAATTGGTGTTGTTGAATTTGTAACTTCAAAAGATATTTTGATGTATATTATCATTGTATATTATTGTACCCCGTTGGAGATGTGTTTCCCTCTGTTTGGGATGTCATTATTGTATATGGTCATTGAGGTAAACCTTCCATTGTAAGTAGGGGAAACAGGCCCCAAGATGAATATAATAAAACATATTTTTGAGTTTCCCTAGGTGAAATCGGCCCTACAAGGTTAATAGTTCGTCCCAATCATGTTTTATGCTAGGCACTTGATGTGTATAAATCGATAGGTTCCCTCCCTCATTTCTACACACACTCNGAGAGAGAGAGAGAGAGAGAGAGAGAGAGAGAGAGAGAGAGAGAGTTGCATAAGACTTCTTATTCTTGGTTTTTTCCATCTTGTGATATTGTCTTAGTGACAGAACTATTCTAAGGAAGTTTGTTGGGTTTTATCCTTTATGGTTTACTTAAGGAAAATATTTGTGTCTTGTGTATCTTCTCTATCTTATGTATCTTATTGTGTTTGTTATTCTTTCATAAAAACATCCTAATAAATTTGAATTAGATTAGAAAAACTAACATGGTATCAGAGCCTCTCTAAAAGAAGGCACTATGCAACAGTGGAAACTAGGGATTCCTAGTTCAAGGTATTCTCTCCACATATCATCAAGAAAATATGGCTAGGATAGCTCGCCCTAGTAGGGCGCATATTTTGGTGGAAGCAAAATAAAATTTGGAGAAGTTTCAATTTTTTATCGCGGGACACTACAGGAAGAAACTAGGGCATTAATTTTTGGAGGCTTCCCACCACAGTTTTCAGAAAAGGACCTTACTCAGAAACTCACCTCAATGAGGCACATCCTTCTATCCAGACATAATTCCAAAATTCCAAGTTTGGAAAAATGGGGTTTCTCTAATGAACCCTAGGTTAGCAAGCTCCAGAATCAGATTGGGCACCCTCAAATTGATAAAATCTAAATATTTGGTATTTCTATTTGAGGTTCTCATTTCAAAATGACTCATCACACCCATCTTGAGGACAAGCTTGGGGGATCTGACAAATTTCGAGCATGGAAGTATAGGATCTCCCTAATCCTTGAAGAAATTCATTTGGATTAGTATATTAGTAAGGAAGTTCCAGAACCAGAGGGAGATGAGGCTAAGGATATCCATAAGAATAAATTATTTAAGGCCAATAGAATAATTGCAAACTCTATTAAGGATCATCGTATCCCCCGTGTGTCATCATTGAAGACACTGAAGGAAGTGTTCGATGCTTTGATGAAGTTATTCAAAGGAAAGAACATCAATCAAAAGATGACATTTAGGAACTAGTTGAAGAATGTGAAAATACAAAACTCGTAGACCATGCAATCCTACTTCACAAGGGTTGCTCAAATCAAGGAAAAACTTGAAGCAGCCGAAGAGAATGTAGAAGAAGGAGAGATTTTTATGACCACCTTGAATGGTCTTCCAAGATCATGGGATTCATTAATTCAAGGAATATGTGCCAGAAGGAAGTTGATCAATTTCAGTAGGCTTTGGGAAGAATACACACAAGAAGAAACTCATATCATAACAAGAGAAGAAATGGGAGCAACTGAAGATCAAGCTCTCATAGTCCACACCAGAAGATATCATTAAAGAAGGAGGATCAACATCACAACAAAAGGGAGGACCATCATCACAAAAGAAATAGGAAATTCATAAGAGATCCTTCCAAAATTTGATGCTACACTTGTGATGAGAAGGGACATTACTCTAGATATTGTCCCAAAAAAAAATACTCGTTTAAGAAGAAGTCAAATAAGAAAATACATCATGCTCACACCACTAAAGATGATGAACCAACAATAAATATATTCAGAGAAGAAAGTTATTCTTCAAGTGATGAAGAATATGTCCTAATCTCAGCACTCACGAGCACTATATCACATGGAATAAATTATTGGATTGTAGATAGTGGGGCATCCAAACATGTGACGGGATACAAGGAATATTTCATCAATCTATCTAAGCATGAGTCACCTCACAAGGTGAAACTTGGGGATGATTATCAATACCCCATAATAGGAAGTGGAGAAGCTTCCTACAAGCTATACTTCAAGAAATATTTGAAGATGAAAGATATACTATATGTTCCAGGATTGAAGAAGAATATTCTCTCCATCTCTGCACTAGATGCAAAGGGAATAAGGGTTTCATTCGTTGATGGCCAAGTCCTAATGTGGCCAAAAGAAAAGACAATAGATGATGCAACAATAATTGGAGAGAAAGATGGAGGCTTGTACAAGTTGAAGGGACAACCTGAACAAGAATTAGTTCATGAATGCATAGAGGCATGTGAACTATGGCACAAAAGGCTTGCACATGTGCACTATAGAACACTATCGATTACAAGCAAAGCGATTTCAAGACTTCCAGAAATCCAAACAAAATGTGAAGGAATTTGCAAGGGATGTCTGTAAGGAAAGAACGTAAAAAGGACATTTCCCAGTAGTGAAAGAAAAGAAAAAGAAATACTGGTTATAGTCCACTTAGATGTTTGTGGGCCCATGTCATCCATCTCACTGAGCGGGTATGTATATTATGTTTCATTTATAGATGATTTCTCCCATAATACTTGGATATATTTATTAAAAGGGAAAAATGAAGTATTCAACAAGTTCAAGGAATTCAAATCCTTGGTCGAAAATCACATTGAAAGGAAGAGAAAGAATCTGCGGTTAAATAATGGGAGAGAATTCACCTCAAAATAATTCAAGGAACTTTGCAGAGAATATGGGATTAATAGGAAGTTGAGCACTCTATACAATCCTCAACATAATGGTGTTGTATAACAAAAGAATCAAACAGTAATGGAAGCAACGAAAACAATGCTAAATGACCAGGATATTTTGATGCACTTGTGGGAAGAAGAAACAAGGACAACTATGTATGTACAAAACCATACTCCTCACCGAGTAATTGACAACAAGACTCCCAAAGAGGATTTCTCAGGAGAGAAACCAGAAGTCAACCATCTCTGGATATTTGGCTTCCTAGTGTACATACACATCCCAAAGGAATAGAGGACCAAGCTCGATCCTTTAGGAAGGAAGGGAATATTTGTAAGATATAGTGACACTTCAAAGGCTTACCGAATATACTTCCTAGGATTTAAGAAGATTGACATCAATAGAGACGTAACATTTGACGAAGACTTAGGATACTGCAGATCCATAAAACTACCTATTGAAGAGGTCAAAGAACCTAAAGAAACCAACGTCTGAGACACGATAGTGGAAGAAACTATTCCAGAATACCATGAATATAACGACATGAAAGAACCACAAGAGCCTACAGAACCACTTCAAGAGAATAATTTCAACAAGAGAAAACTAGCATGGGAACAGGAACCAATACAAGATGTATAAAGGTATTGCGCTCGAGATAGAATACATAGAAAAAGGAAAAGAAATAAACCATACAACAACTATGTGGCCCTGCTATGTGACATCATTTATAAAGAACCTTCCAACTATGAAGAGGCTACATAAAAGAAAGAATGGAAGGATGCCATGATCAAGGAGTACCATTCAATTACGAAGAATGATGTCTATGAGATAGTTCCAATACTAGAATGGAATTTTGTTGTTACTTCTAAGTGGATATATAATATCAAGCATGCTGCAAGTGGTAGCATTGAAAAACACAAGGTGAGGTTTGTGGCACATGGATTCTCCCAGAAAGAAGGCATAGACTAGGAGAAGAAATTTTCACCCGTAGTGAGATACACTTCCATGATATCTATACTTGCATTGGTTGTAGTAATGAAATGGAAGGTACACCATATGGACGTCAATACAACATTCTTGAGTGGTGTAGTCGAAGAGAAAGTGTACATGGAGCATCTACTGGGATTTTAGACACATGATAGGCAAACTTGTGTGTGAAAATTGAAGAAATCCTTGTACAAATTGAAATAGGCACCCATAACATGGTATGACAGGATGGACAATTTTTTTATGAGCTTAGGATTCACCAAGAGTAAATAGGATTCCAACCTTTACTTCAAGGTTGATGGAAGAAGACCAGTGATACTCCTGCTATATGTTGATGACCTGTTTCTGACAGGAGAGGATGAACTCATTGTAGATGCAAAGAGGAATATTGCCACTTAGTTCAAGATGAAATCCGTAGGGATGATGCACTACTTCTTAGGCATGGAGGTGTGGCAGAGTGTGGATGGGATTTTCCTTAGTCAAGGAAAGTATTTAGTGGAGATTATGAAGATATTCAAAATGTTGAACTGCAAGGTGATAGCCACACCTATGGCATCGAACTTGAAGCTATTATGTGATGCTTCATCAGATATAGTTGACACCAAATTATATCGTTAGATGATTGGATCATTGATGTACTTAAAAAATATGAGACTAAGCATATGCTTTGTTGTGAACACCCTGAGCTAGTTTCTGGAGGATCCGAGACATGTTCACTCAATTGCTGTAAAGAGTGTATTGAGGTACTTGAAGGGTATAGTTCACTATGATATCAAGTATGATGTGAATAAAAAATTATTAACCTGCACAATTATGTTTATTAGGATTAACCAGGAAGTGCCACTGATAGGAAGAGCACTTTGGGATACTGCTTCAGTTTGGAATCCAGCATGATCTCCTGTCTTAGAAGGAAGCATTACTGCGTGGCACTGAGTACAACCGAGGAAGAGTATGTTGTAGCTTGTTCATCCAGTTGTGAGGAAGTATGGATTTGAAATCTACTGTCTAATTTTTTATTATCTTGAGTTAGAGGCGACTTGTATCTTTTGTGACAACTAGAGTTGCATGAAGTTATTAGAGAACCCAGTGTTCCATGACAAGTCAAAGAATATTGAGATAAAGTACTACTTTATCTGGGGTATGCTGCAAAGAGGAGCAATGAAGCTCCAGTACGTGTCAACGGACGAGCATATAGTTGACGTGTTGATCAAGTCACTAGTTAGAGTGAATTCAAGTACTTGAAAGAGAGATTTGTTGTCATTTAGATCGAGGTCCCTAGAAAGAGAGAGTGACGATCTCTTTCATAGTGGTAGATTTAGGTTGTCCCTCGAAGTAATAAGTCCTGATGTGCTCCCATGATAGAGATGACGAGAGAACAAAAGTCGCAGATGCACTAGAACGAGATCTCACATGGGAAGGAATATAGGTTGTACCTAGATGTAATCAGTCCTGGCGTAGTATGCAGGTTGTCCTGGGACATAATCAATCCTATTAGGTCGTCCTCATATGTAACTAGTCCTGGCATAGTACACAGGTTATCCCTAGACGTAATGAGTCCTAGAAAGTCATCCTCAGATGTAATCAGTCCTAGCATAGAACGTAGGTTATCCTTGGATGTAATGAGTCATTGAGGTTGTCCTTGGATGTAATCAGTTCTAGTGTAGTATGCAGGTTGTCCCTAGATGTAATCAGTCCTTATTTTTTCCATGTTGTAGATGATGAGAGGTAATAAGGAACTTGGTGTGAACCTTGGTGATTCTCACATAGTGGAAGGTGGAGGTTGTCTTGGATACGTAATGATTCCCGGCGTGCTCCTATGCTGTGGGGTGACCATGGAGAGACATAATGAACTTGGTGTGATCCTAGTATATTCTCACATCGTGGTAGACGCAGGTCCTCTTTGAGATGTAATGAGTCCTGGTGTGCTCCTATGCTGGTAGAATGCATGTGGTATGTTGGACATGTGGTGTGCATCTGGGTTGTTCTCTATGTGTAATGATGAGATGATCTAGATACAATGAGATGATGATAGGAGACATAGGTGATTGCAGTGGAAATGTAATGTATGGTCCTGGGATGTATCTATGCGATGGCTTGCTTATGGATATGATGATTACCTAGATGAGGACTAGGACTATACCCAACATGAAACAAGGTTGGCTCTAAAGAAACTTCCTATAATGGATATATCTAGCAGATACCACTATTCAATGATTGAAAAGATGAGGACTATGGTAGCAGTGACGATGTTGATTCAACGATGATGACATGACCCAATGTGTTGATGGCTATGACGAGAGAATACCTTCCTAGTTAAGAGGGAGTGTTGTTGTATTTGTAACTTCGGAAGATATTATGATGTATATTATTGTACCTCGTCTATGATGTGTTTCCCTTCATTTGGGATGTCCTTATTGTATATGGTCATTGAGGTAACCCCTTCATTATAAGTTGGGGAAATAGTCCCCAAGATGAATATAATAAAATCTATTTTTGAGTCTCCCTAGGTGAAGTTGACCCTACTAGGTTGAGAGGCCGACCCAGTCATGTTTTAGGTCAGTCACTTGATGTGTATAAATAGGGAGGCACCCTCCCTCATTTATACACACACTCACTCACTCAAGTTTGCATGAGGAGAGAGAGAGAGAGTTGTATGAGACTTCTTATTCTTGGGTTTTCCCATCTTGTGATACTGACTTAGTGACATAACTATTCTGAGGAAGTTTGCGGGGTTTTCTCCTTTATGGTTTCCCCGAGGAAAATATTTGTGTGTTGTGTATTTGCTTTATCTTATGTTTCTTGTTGTGCTTGTTATTCTTTCAGATAAAGATCCTAATCAATTTGAATTAGATTATAAAAAGATAACAATTGGTGTCATTAATTTAGGTCATTTTGTTCTCTCTCATTTACCATTTAAAGCATAGGATATTATTTGATAAGGGTGGTCTTCTGGGAGGAATACCCTCAAGTAGTTGTAGAACAAATTTCATAGGTTTTTATACCACCTAGCCTTTACAGAAGGTCCATAACATTTTCATCCATGATACCCTCTTATTAGAAGATATACCATGTTATTATATGCATAGCATCTTAGCATTAAATAAGATAGTTGCACCAAATTAAATATGAAAAATAATATTGGTATGAATATAAATAAATCAATCAACATGATTAACAAGAAAAACTACTAATATAAAATAATCATGCATCATGTGTACACATATGCCATGCAATGTAAAAGACCTCTCGATTGGGACTAGTCTTGAAAAATCATATACAACTATCCCTTCCCATAATTACTTAAATCCATCAATCGATGGTTGTATAGATACATTCAAATTGTTAGCATGTGTTATACCAAGGACTATAAGAGACAAAATAATATGTTCATTCTTCACTAACAACCATGGGGGGGGGTGGGTATTCTATTTGATCACAACTACTGGAAAAAAAATAATAGTTGGCATTTTTCAGTGATTACAAGTTAACTCCATCCATGGGTATGCTCAATTGAAGGTTGATCTCTAATTCATCCTTGAATTTACCAGACCATCTATCTTCTATGTGCTTTATGGATATTGAATATGTTATCATTCACATAACTCTTGGATCATTTTTGTGATGAGCCATGCCACCCTTACAATACATCTAATTATTTGCAATAGAAGAGCCTTTGAATCATTGATATTATATGCATGTACCTCAATACCTTTTGAGGAGGACCATGTGCTTTACCCCTAGTATTTTGTTTCTTGTACATGTTATGCACAGATTATGGGATTATCTATTTACTCACATATCCACCTCTATATTGATTCAATACAATTGGTTGGACATGCATATATGTTATGTACTCAACATCCAACATTTTCAACATTTTTTTTGCCTCTTTATAGCTCCCAAGCAAGACATTATCACTTGAAAGTGCCTTATCTTTGTATAACTAGTAATTACTCAGAAATAGAAATATACACTATCATCAAGAATGCATAAAATTGACCATTTAAAATGTTGATTATGTGACAAGATTCATCAAAATGTATGGGACTTAATAGTTATTTACCTCAAAAGCATTAAGAAACACACATCTAACATACCATATATTGATTTCAAATTATATGGTAGCATTGTTCTCCCTAGTTGGGTAGTCTTTGACCCATGTCTAAAGAGAGGGGTGTTGTAAGTATATTTATGGATCTCGAAGAAGGTATTGGTGATATGATCATGATCCTCTATCTCATTTTGTTTTAATTCATATAAAAATATTCCCTCTATGAAACTTGTATCCCATAAGAAATCATCCACACCAACCTCTATTTAATTACCTTCATTGCCAACATGTGAAGAACCATTGTTACCATAGACATTTTGAATAAGTGACTCAAGATGTAGTGGGAGTTGAATAGGTGGTTGATTCAACCATTCTCAATATGCTTCTTATTCTAGTTGTGCTTTTATAGTACTGTTCCCTTGGTTTAACATCATAGTGGGGTGCAATGGACGATGGCGGATAGGTTGCTCATCGTCATAATTATGATTGCAAAAATGTTGAATATTACATCAATGATGCTAGTAAGCACAATGCATTTAGTATGTTCACACATTATACCAAACAATAATTTGAAACTTATGTAATTGTTTTCCAATAGTACATGTGAAACCAACCACCTTATAAAACAAAATGTCAAATTAAGCAATATGTTTACATTAATTCCATTGAGAAAAATACAATTACTCAAAGATATTTTTCTTACACCTAAAGGGTAAATCTAAAGGTAGTACTAATTGAAGGTGTATTTAATGAGTGGTTGATGGTATATAAAAGTTATAGTTTATTAACAACTTGTCACTAGGATACAAACTATATAGTACACGCACACCAACAAATTTGAATGCTTTCCTTTTCATAAATAGCTCATCATCGTTGGAGTGTTCCTCAAATGAACAAGTTGCACTAAATAATGAGCACCTAGAACTGTTTTATGAACCTTGTAATTCCCCATTGAGTTCCTGGATGACCATTGATACATAACATGGTATTCCTATTAAATTTTCTAGAAGCATAATTGTTTATGCACATACTATACATGGAAATTTTATGTTTGTTATTTTAAATATTCATGTAATCAACTTGATGATAAAGAGGACCAAAAATGACATAAGTGTTACTTACTGTTTGGGAGGAATGAATACGCATGGAAGGATAAACAAACCAATATTTGTAGGATCTATTTTAGAGTTGGGAATCATATAATTATTACCACAAAAGGAAAAATTGGTTCCAACATTAGGAATAACAAGAGAAGACGGCTTATCACCATACAAAGAACAATTGTAATAGGTTTGCTATTTACTTTGTATATGGACAATAAGAGATAAATCACCACTATGCTCCTACAATTGAACTGACCTTGGTGTGTTCATGGAAAAATTTTCTCTAAATTTGTATAGCTTTTTTAATCTCCTAGTAGAAATGTTTTTAGTGGTATGGATATTAAGGTTTATCTCACTATAACTCTTAGTTGACTCAACTAAAGGAGACATGTTGGTATGTTTAGGATGAAATATAGTTGTTTTGGATTCTAAATCTTAAAAAAAGGAGCATATGGAAGTGTTCCTACATGTCTTTTCTAGATCACTTATTACAATTTTGACCACAAAAGGAGGTATTAGACCATGAACACTGGGTAATCAGTCATTAATATAAAGGGACAATGCAACACATTGACGGTTCTCCTTCAACTCTTTATAGTTTGAATAACCACATACAATTGGGGTGTCAAAAGAGCTGTAATTGATGGTAAAGTACCATCGACTCCTTATGGTGGTTGGAAGATGGAATGTTACATTTGGTGCGGCTAAATAGACTATCCATTTTATCCTACTAGTTGCTTGTAGTATCTTTCTTTTAATAAGAGCTTGCACAATTTTTCACTAGTGGAAATTTTTGTGCATCCAAACTTGATCCAGGATCAGGATCTTGTAAAATTCAATGCATAATTATTCACATGCATGTGCATAAATTATGTAAATTCAATTAGATATCAAAATAAAAATAAAAAAGTAACTTACTACAAATGAAAAAGGAGAACTTAACAAACTTAGAACAATAGGAATCAAATGGAATATGAATAATTGTCCATTTGATATTGAAACCTTTTCTCCCAACATTTGAGCCCAATCAACAATGAATACATGTCTAAATTCTTACAAGAAATTTTTATAATAATATAAAAATCTAACTTCAACGGACTTTTGAAATCATTTTTTAACTACATGGTGCGAATTTAGGTATCCTTTGTACCCTAGGAAGTATTGTAGTTTATGTCTTTATAGTGTCAAAATAAAATTGGAGATGCTTGTAAAATTTTAACTTCAAACATGCGTTCTAAGGGATTTTTATTCTAACCAGTGCATTTTTTTCATATTACCTAACAGATGTGCACATCAAGTAAACTACATTGGTGTGCTAACCTATGATAAGCACTAAACAAACATTTGCAACAACTTCTGCAAAAGCAAATATTTGCTAACTTTTAATAGTGGATATTTGCTTTTGTATTTTTCTATTATATATTAAAGTATTACATTTTTACATACGTCGCACACCAATGTGATTTAATATTATAAGCACAAAAATTTCAAATTTGAAAAATGATGCATGCAATTTTTTATTAATGAACTAAAATATCCAACAAACAAATGAGCAAGAATTTTGTTTTCTAAAATTGAGTTTATAATAGAAACCCTAATTAACATTTCATTCATTTGTCGAAAAATTGTGGGAAGACTTGTGCATGAAATATTTATGAGGGAAGACTTTGGAGTGGACATATATTTATGAAGATCCAAATTAAGGATCAAAATTAAGGGATTGTAGGTCACATACAACTTCGAGGTAGATAACTTTTAGGTATATAACTTCTTACTATTCATATCAATTTTTCCCTTAATTCTTTCAAAGAAAATTAATTTTTTAGGTTCATATTAATACTTAGAGTGCATTATGAAGAAAATAAAAACTTTTCATAACTACCTTAAATTCTAAAAATCTCATATTTCTTATCCTCTCTATTAGGATTTTATCCTCTCTATTATTTCACAATGAGACTTTTTTTTGAGGCAATGAAAATTTAATGGGTTTGTGTATCAATATATGGGGCTTTGTGCACATATTGCAATGGGACCATTTACTTAATTGGACCCCAAAACATGTCCCTATCAATATTTTTTAGAAATTATTTCATGGTAATCGATGTGTACTACAAAGTATAACACATCGGTGCTCTCTTTATAAATCATACTGATTATATTTATTTCATTAAAAAATTTACTCATATACCAATTGTTTATCCTTGTGTATGACACAATGGTCCATATACCTATACTATACACACAAATAAAACCATTTAAAAAAATTGAAGTGGGTATCGATTGTATTAAAAACAGGTTGTGGAAATAGAAATAGCTAACAGATATACATATATGTCTAGAAAAAAACAAAATTGAAAAACTTCTCCAAAGAGAGAGACCTTCATACAATATATTTATGGTAGGCCTCTAAACGAACCAAAGAAAACTAGTTCTCAAACCAAAAACTATACTACCTTACATATTGACTAAGAATAAAAATACAAGTGTGAACCCTATAGAGAACATAATTTACCAAACTGGTTCCCAACATGGGATTCCTCGATAAGGATATCTTCTCATTCCAAATTAATAAAATTTGGTGGGTACAATTTTTTTGTTTAGACAAGTGTAGTTTGTTGGACCATATCTTCTTTAGTTGTCCACTCTTTAACTCAACCAATGGAAGCTAAGGGAGGACCTATAGTAGATTGTGGCCCCCAAGCAAAACCTATAATTTTATTGTACTGCATATCTATATCACTGCCTAACTTTTCTAATTTAGTGATATGTTCGTTAATTTTAAACTTCATTTCCTCTCATTTTTTCTCTTTTCTCTACAAGTGTAGGATTAGATACTTTATGGCTTGATTTACACCCTCAATATGAGAATTCATTTTTCTCATAATTCTCTTGATGCTAGATACATTTTCATTTCAAAATGGACTAGAGACCATGGGATTAGACATTGTATGAGAATGAATAAAGAAGTTCATGCATGTGCCCCTCTCAATGGAATAAAAACCTAGAAGCAAACCACTTAAACTGAAAAGAGAGGATTTTATGCTACTTAAACCCACAGATTGACCATGCACACAATATGGTAAGAACCAATCTAAAAGGAGGGTTAAGATTCCTAAAACCAGACTAATGTGAATACCATGGAAACCTAAGCAATCATAAAATCACAACCTTTCCTCTATCAAAGAAGAAGGGTCTTGAGTGAAGCTAAATCTAAAAATTGCCTCCACTATCACCTTAATATTGACATCATAAGACTACCCTGACCATTTCCTCCAACTATTTAATCCCACCTTAACCAACTATCCCACTTAATTGTGCCATATATGAGAGTATGTGGAATATAGGTAAAAAAGAGATGAAGGGACCTGAGGTATGTGGGAGTGTCAGTGATCCCTCATGTGACAATATATACTTGATGAGAGCATGCATTTGATTCACCTTTTTCTACCACTTGTGGTTATATCCCATAATGTCTTGATAGTGGCTAATAAAGGGGCTTAAATCAATGTTTATATGGTGCATATGAGAAAAATTAAAGTGTTAATGCTTATGAAATGAATAATGTTAATATTTAAGTTTAAACAAGAGATAAAATTAAAGAAAAGATACAAGAGATAAAATTAAAGAAAAGATACAACACTAGCATTTTAATTAGAAGTCTAAATGCCAGAAATGTAAAGTTATAGCAAATAAAGTACAAATTAAAAAAAGTTTTAGTACTCTGAAAAAAATGAAAACGAAGGAATCTAAATGATAAAAAATGAAGTTAAGGATGCAAATTTAGCTAAAAAGTTTTTTTTATTGATCAACTAGGAGTTTGATAGTTGAAATTACATTAGTCATGAAAGATTTTATACTCTTTAAAATAGGATTTTTTTGAGACCTTATGTTGCTCTCAACATCCCAGGTGAAACCCATACAACATGAGTACTTCATGCTGTGTGTGTCTTGAGGTAATTTGCATGTATGAAGACCTTAGTCATAAAAATATACAAAAGAGCACAAAAACATGCAAGATAATAAGACATACCTCAGGTAGAAGCATGCTATTCCTTCATCCTAATGGATGGACCTGCAAGTAGCTTTACCTAACATTGCAATACTTGATCCTTACGTCTAATGTCTTATTGTTGTTGCTTTCACTTTGTATTTAAATGCATTCATGCAATAGCCAAAGTGTTTTGGCTGCTAGGTAACTTAAGAATTTTTTGCGATGTTTGACGTTTCATATGCCTTTGGACACAAAATGAAACACACTAAGGTTTAATAACTGAAAAATAGTGCCAAAGGCCAAAATATTTGAGTTTTCATGTGTTTGAGCAGTATCTCTAATACCACATAGACCAGAACAATACGGAGGTCATGTTTGTTAATTAGAACTATATGGAGGTCATGTTTGTTAATGAACACATGTTCACAATTTATAAAATTGCTACTTGGAGACATAACATCTGTATATTTTTCTTCATTATATTCTTTGTAGAGGGCAAGCTGATCTACATTCTTAAACTACTATTTGAACAATCAATAGACAACCACTGACCTTAGTCTTGACTGCATTGGTTCTTGCTATTTCAGAATTTCATTGAACCAAATGCGCCAATACCTTTTAATATATAAACCAAATCAACCAAGCAACTTTGAATATAAATGACCTTGTACTAGCACAACCACTCAAATTGTTGTCGGTGAATGCCCATAGGCCACCGGTCATTTTTGAAGCCACTTAAAAATAAATTTAAAGCATCAATTGAAAAAACAAAAAGCTTTGTAAACATAAAACAATCGAAAAATATTATAATTAAATGGTTTTAACTATTTAACTAAGCTTTAAATGAGCTTAGTTAAATAGTTTTAGTTAACCATTTAAATAAGTTTAGTTAAAAGGTTTTACTTAACCATTTAACTAAGCTCATTTAAATCTTAATTAATATGTGTTTAAACATAACAATATAAACAACAATAAAATGAATCTTAGTTGTACACTTGTTATAACCTTGTTAATCTTTTTAATCTATTAAATTATTAAATTGAATGAAGCAGACAATAAAAGATATAAACTACTATCGAGGTAATGATACTTGCAAGTAGCTATTATATTGCAAGATCAAATGGAGAGAGTTGTCAACTATATAGTGGAAGCTAAAGAGTCGAATGTGCTTATTAGGATATATGGAGAGTGGGCTCCAATCTCATCTCTGTTGAAACTTTTTCAGAGATGCATATACCAACTCTTGACTTGGCCTATTCGAATGTTATAGAGTTGTAGCGTCCACAATATTACTTAAACAGGAAAGTAAAGTGCCCTGGCAATGAACCATGCTCCATTCGTTGCAACATTGGAGCATAAGTTCCTTTAAACGTGTCATGGACGAGGATATTTCTGTTTACTGGTTGGCAGTATAAAATCAGAACAGCGACTACAACGATTCACGCACAGAGGCTAAACAAGGAGGGAAATTATCTTGATGTGCATCAACATAGCTTCTGCATCAAGAGAGTGACAGAGTATTGGCCCTGGGGCGTGTGCATTCAATTGACCACCCTGTTGGTTTGCAGGCATGGTTAATCCATGTTCGTCGACAAATTCGGACCTGTGACAATGCTTTCAGCTACTGGCGCCACCTCCATGCACGTAATGCATTCAGTTCCACCACCAACCTGGCCAACCAGGAAAATATGAATTCCCTGCCCAATTCTCCCCCCGTAGGGATTCAAACCCAGTATGAATTTTCCCAGACCATTTGGAAACGGCGCCTTTCAAAATTCTGTGATGAATTTTGGATAAGGTTGAATTATGGAGAGCTCATCAAAGCTTACGAGATTTGTTACAAACATCCCATGTATCAAGGTAATTCTTTTGCAGCCCTCTAGTCGTTTCAAATCCATGTTGATAACCAGTGTTGAATAGATGAGAAATGAAGCTTATTTGTAAAACTTTTGACCTCAAAAAGAACCCACCGAAGAATGTGATGGCTTCGTCTATACCAGTATAGATTCATCTTAAACCTGGATTTAGAAATCATCCAGAGGGATCCAATTTTTTCAAGTGTACGTTATTTTTATCTTAATTTTTTAAATGTTGATAAAAAATTACATGTCAAACATTTTGATCTCTTTAATGTTTGGTAAATCCAAGTTTAACATGGATTACCAACGTGACAGGATCTCCCCCATACTGAACTGAGAACATCACTCTCGATATAAATATAAGTTTTTCCTTCGCAGATTGAAAATAAAACAGATGTAATGAATGCAATAGCTTCCACAATGCTGAAACCTTAAGTTGTTATATCTCTCAGCTTATTCCACAGATAAGGTTAGCCAGGGTTAGTTTGTTGCAAGAGTTTTGGAAAGTTGATGTCAAGAACTACTCATTCCTTTTGTCGTGCAAAGAAGGCTAGTGAGAAATTAATGGCCAATTTTGACCTATGCTTATGAGGATCAATTTGATAGTGTTGATGAATTTAAAAGAGACCCACTTGGAGTCGTGACTTCATTGCCATATCATCACCCTAGCTTCAAGTTGACATTTGAGTAGGAATGCCTATGCCTTAGTGGTGAATTGGTCATTTGCAATATATTTCACTGGTTATCACACTTATAAGTCAGATTGTATTCTAAATAGTATATTGATCTATGATTGTATTCTAAATAGTATAGTGATCTATGGAATGAATAAATTCTCTTTATTTAAGAATGAGTTTTAAATATTTTCATTATTTGTCTTGTGAAATGGAGTGTACTAAATACCATTTGACTTATTATACTTCCTTGTTGATGAGATTTTAAGGGTGCATTGTGGCATTTGTCAAATTTATATGTTTTCTTGGCATCCTTATTGTCTTGTTTGCATGTTGTAATTACCTTAAACATTGTTGTACTTATTAGTTTTCACAAGTAATATATAGAGCATTTTCAAAATAAAAAATGAGATTAGCCTCACGTTGGTAATTTCTTATAATTTATAGTATTATGAAATCAAGAATTGAAATTACTAAATCTAAGTTGGTCATGAATGGAAGACACTATGGATATTTCTAGATTTGATTCATTCATGTGAAGCTTGTTTTTTTTTTAATCTCAATGAGAACATACCCTATGTTTCTTAGTATGGGCCTCTCCATGAAGTCATGGATATTGTTATGGGAAAATATATTTAAAGGTCATGCTTAAATTCTCTTCCATTTATTGAATTGATCCGATTGTAAAAAAAAATGCTCATGATTAAGGTGTAAAAATATTTATTGGAAAACTCCTTTATAGTGCACATATTATTTTTCAAAAGGACCACCTCCTAGTATTCCTTTTGAATTTAGAAAATGTTTCAATTGATCCTTTATGTCAAGGTAGGGGATTGGTATCTTTATGAAGAACATAGTGTTCATAGGATCTATGGTTGAAAGGTTCAATGTTATTTTCTACCAATTTACCTTCTTCCCTAGATTCTTCTCCTTTAGAATACATTGGATAGATACCACACTCTAATTAAGTACATTTTTTCTTCTGAACATTATAAAACCTCTTTTACTCTACCCACTAAAGTTTTTCCTTTTGTAGTGGATATCTTGCCTTAGATGGTGAAATATTTCCTTTCTTTCATAAAAGGAACTATATAACCTCATAATTAAAACCTTGATATCTTTTTGTTAATACCTAGAGTGTGAATTTGGAGGAGAGAATGATGAAGTGATTCTTATTTCAAGCCCTTGATATCTCTTTGTGCCAAAGACTATTATATATTTTTGTAACAAATTCAACGATTAATGGTGAAATGGCTCAGACTATGTTCAATTCTTGATTTGGAATCATCAATGAGTACTCTAACTTTTGTATGTGGCCTCTAAATTGAGTGCATATTGAAGCTCTCCAAAATAAGGCATCTAAGACTATCATCAACCAAAGTTTAATTAGGTTGGGTGCAAGAACCTTGGAGGTATAGCCCACATTGTTTTTAAGTAGCTATACAAAATGGGGAGGAAAAAAATGGAAGATTATAATGGATCTTGAGGTATAATACCCAACAAACATGAACTTTTTTGGAAAAGATTTAGTTTGGAGTGAAATATTTAAAAAATATAGCCCTTCATTTTATCGTTTTGCATTGATCCCTTCACACAAAGTCTCTGACTTTATTAGAGGGGAAGAAACCAATCCCTATGATCCTTGCACTTTTTGATGCATGGTAAGCAAACCCCTTGGAGAAAGGGGTAGTGCTCCCCTATGATATGAGCTGTGAGTATCTCAGAACTTCCTTGTTTAGATGTTACTCATGAATGTACATATATGATTTTTTGTATGTATTGATGTGTTGTACTTTCTATTTCATTTACTCATGTTCATATGGGTTGCAGGACAAAAGAGAAGATAATGCATATAAATATAGGGGCTCATTTGTGAAAAAGAGGGGATGAAAATGTCATTTTATTGTAAAGGTTTTGAATCAGAGTCCCCATATAGAAACATTGACATATAACACATATTAGAATGAAGATGAGGATGGATGGCCTTGTCATGGCAAATGCGACACATTTGGCGAGGCTAGGTCCTTTTATCCTCATAAGCCTTCAAGGGACATTGTAAGTTATTAAACCTTCTCTTTGATTTTTGGATTTAATTTGTATGGCCTCTTCTTGAAAGGATTTGAATTAGGTTTCAACTAGATTTTCATTTTTCTTAGTGAGCATATATGTTTTTCATTTCTGAGAAGTATTTTGGAAATAGGTATTGATATTATTTGAGTAATTATACAAACTGTCTAACTTATTTCCTGGTATGAATAGTCTCCAATGGTAGTCGTATTTTGGGTGGAAAGTTATTTTTTCATGGGAGATCTAGTTGACGTTGTATGTAAAATTCACATTAAGTGACATGTGGACATAGATGTCAAACAATGTGGTAGATATTTCTTGTTGATAAGGAAATATGTTGTAAACATGTATAATTGCATGACAAAGGGAAATTATCAACTGCATAAAAAATATTAAATGAGTGTTAACCTTTGGTTCCAGAATGGTTGAATGCCTTTTCCTTTTTCTAGAAGCCAAATGGTCCAAATGTCCTATTTACAATTGGCATCTAAGCAAAATGGATGTTGGAGACAATAGTAAAACTATCTCACGATATTTTAATAGGAATGGATTCAACATTCATCACCAATAAATATAGGGTAATGTTAATTTTGAGAGATTGATTTGAAATTATTGTTTGAGTTTTGATTTACCATGATTGATATCCCAAATTTGACTTCATATTTTATTTAAATATTGTAGTATTAGTTGTACACACTTGTGGCTTTCGATGGCCAACAAAATGGGGTACCAATTTCCTGGGTTGTTGCATTACGGAATACATCAAGTGATATCATTGCAAGGTTGGAGGTGCTAATGAATAGGTCTTACAAACTCTGCTCCGACTGGAAAGTCAATGTGTTCATGGTCGACGATGCATTGGATGAAATTGATGCTTTGAGGTAACTTTAATTTTTTCATTCTATGACTTGTATTAATTGTAAGAATATCTGACTTAAACACATTGAATTTAATAGGAGGGTTACTTGATGTCGGGTGATATTGTGTGTTTGACACACAATGAGGGCATGGAAAAAATTCTACAATTTTTTCTCTGGTTTGCAGTGGGAAAATGCTAGGTTGTATAGGTTAGTTAAAATCATTAACTCTTTTCTAAATGTTGAATCTGTCATCAAGAACATGGATATATTTTTCATGGAATTTACAACTAATGAAAATTTATTGAACTATTTTCACTTCAATTGGGTTGTGGGTATCAGAAACTATGTAAGTTTGCATACTATAGTTTTTTCTTTGGAATTTTTTCTTCATAAATAGTTTTCTTGCACTAAATAGATTCTTTCAATTAGGGTTGCGGGTCAAAGGATACCATGATTTCCCCCATGCCAACCAAGAGGCTAATAATTATGTTGAGTCATACCATTGCTTATTGAAGTCTAAATTTCTATATAATGAACAAAAAAAGTTCCCACATAAGGGATTGGTTTCTATACCAACTCTTGAAAAATGTTGAACAACGATTTTGGGATATTTTGAAAGAAGCTGAATATTTGAGTAATTTGAATCCTCGGTGGAGAAAGAAAAGCAAATTCTCAATAGTGATTTTTGGCCTCATGAGAGAATATTTCATGCTTATTCGATGAGAAGTCAAACCAATCACAACAATAAATATCTTGTCACCTAGTATTGTATGAATATTATAGGATGTGACTACCCATGGCCTATTCGTGGAAACACTTGCAAGAATGGCATAAATTTGAATTGGTTGTATTTATCATGTTGCAATTGGGAGTCATCACTGGAGAAAAATGTAGAACATGATACATTTTATGATGTGGCACCCAACGAAGTCAACGCTTCCACTGAGATAGATATGGAGACACCAATTCATGTTGATGTGTATGTCAACACAATTCCAGTGGTCATTGGAGGTGTTTATAAATATGTGTATGCAGTTAAATTGGATAGGGAGCATGTGTTTGGCTACATCAATGTGCTCACAAAATCCCTCTTTCTACTTTGGAAAACACCCTAAAGTTGGAGGCACTAATTAAATGCATGTTTGATGAAGCTAGTAATCTACAGATCATGGATTTTCAATTTACACTTGGGTTCAAGTGCTTTCAAGTCATCGTTGAAGTATAATAAGAGTTTCCTCAACCCTTGAAATAAAAGGGGAAGAATCAAACAAAATAACGACTTAGACATTGATTTAAATGTCCATCCATTTGAAGATGAACCATTTTCAACTTGGATATTTGAAGAAAACGGGGCGCAATAAATCAACAATGCATCCCCTATTGTCTCCAATAAGTTATATTAGTTGAGGATATTAATTTATTTAGATTATGTCATGTATCCATTACCATTTTTTTACTTGTATTGGTCATTCAACCACTTATATTGGTCTTGCTGTATATGTTTGATGTAATCAAAGTTTGGATGTGTGTAATACTTTATATGCCATGATGTGATCCATATATAACTATTATGTGAGAGATCAATGAGCTTCCCATGTTCATCTTCCTTCTTCAGAACATGTTGGTTTGATTGAAAACTCCCTGGTTGTCAATGCGTAAGGTTTGACTTATGAGATGTATTCATATATTTATAATATTGTTTGTTATAGCTTAGCTATCAAATTTCATATTACTATTGTATTATATGTTGTTAATATATTTTGATGGCGTTGACTAATTACATGTTAGGTAATTGTAGAAGGAAATGTATTTTTTTTCTGATGGTTTCTGATACAAAAGTAATTGTGTGTTTTTTTAAATTTCATGGTAAGGTTTGCAAATTATTTTGAAATGGTCTTATTCTCTTTAAGCTTTATTTCTTTATATATATTATCATCAATGGTTTTATTTTCATTATTGCTGCTATAAGTCATTATAAATTTCTTTCATGTGTGTTTCATTAGAAATATATTTCATGCATGTTCAAGAATTTATCTAAGTTAATTTTTGTTACACCTTGAATGTGCATCTAAAATTTTTCCATGTTAGAATTTACGGAAATCTTGCAAGTTTTTAGGAAATCAAGTGTTAGAGAAAATTTCTTGACAAAACCCTTGTTTATGGCCTCACCTGCAACAAAAAGATGGGAATTTGTTAATCTTATGTCTAGTTTCATGGTGGGAAGCAGTCCCATTCTTTGTAGATATTGTAGTATATTTTACAGCCTAGGGAGGGATCCAGGTGGCTACATGAGAGTCCATGGGGCTAATGTGAAAAGCAAATCATTATATATAATCATGGTTGATGTGCAAAGAGTCATGGAAAACATATATAATATCCACTGTGATCGAGGCTCATATAGTGTTTGCTACAAGGAATACAATTTCACTCGCATACTAACACATATTAAATTAGTAGATGTGCCATTACAATTTGTCTTTCACCTGTATGATTAAACACTTTTTGACTTTCCTAGGATATTTTAGTAATTGACTCAATGTCATTTCCCAAATGGTCTATTTTTATTTACAACATATGGGACATTTATGCTTGGTTTCATTTTTCAGCTATGTCTTATTCAATATGTTTGATGATTACCTTATTTTTGTTAAGTTATATATGATGATATAGCTTAATTCCTAACTTGATAAGAATTTAATACAATTTCACAATAACAACATAAAGAGGATCACTGCAAGAAAAATCACAAGGTACACAATAATTTACCTTGCGAAACCCTAAAGGGGAAAACCCAACAANAGAGAGAGAGAGAGAGAGAGAGAGAGAGAGAGAGAGAGAGAGAGAGACCAAACCTCAAGCATAAGAGCCAAAACACCAAAGAAACTTATCCTCCTCCTTATCTGTCCTTCCATCTTTCTATCTCTTGCGCAATACATGAGTGAGTGATTGTGTATAAATGAGGGAGGGATCGTCCCTATTTATACTAATATTCCCAACTGACATTTAACCTAACTAGACCGACCTATCTAACTAGCAGGACCGACCTACCTAGGAAATATCATAAGAATAATTATATTATTCTTTTCGAGGTACTACTAACTTGAATTACAACAGAGGGTTTACCTCATGAATTTTACATGACCATTTACATCAGTGACATCTCCCGAAGGAGGAATGGTAATAATGTAAAGTAAAAGTAGAATATTCTTCAAAGTTACATGATTTCAAGACTCCCCCTTAATAAGAATGGTATTCTACTAACAACAACAACAACTAGTGTGGCTCTACACAACATCATTGGAAGGATTGGGGAGGCATCATTAACATCATGTTTTGGAAAATTTTCTGGTACATCTATAGAGCATTGGAATTTTTGAACAACATCATCATATACAACACGAAGCTAGAGTATCATCAGCTACATCATGGAATTTGGGAATCATCATCTGTAGCATGGAACTTGAACGCCATCATATGCAACATGGAGTTGGAGCATCATCATATGCAGCATGGAACTGGATCATCACTTGCAGCATGCAAGAGTTGGAGCATCATCATCATCTACTGGAACATCATCATATGCAACATGGAGTTGGAGAATCGTCATTTATAGCATGGAACTGTATCATTACCTACAACATGGAGTTAGGGAATCATCATCATCTACATCAACATATAACTATTGGAACATCATCATCATCATCTTCAGTATAGAGTTGAAGTATCAACATATTTAGTATAAAAATGGAGACATCACTAACAATGACAGCATAAGGCTGGATCATTAGCATAAAGCTGGAATAACAACAACAACGATAGCATGAGGCTAGATCATTATCATAAAGTTGGAATAACAACAACAATGATAGCATGAGGCTGGATCATCGGCATAAATATCAAATAACATCAATGTTGAAATATTGTAACTTCGAAGAATCCCAATATTGGCAAAGGAGAATGATCAAGAAGGATTCTACCCACGAAACAAACAAAAGATAAGTATTCAATTGTCATTTAATGATATTGTTTTGTTATGCATTTGATTATATTCAGTTGATGTGTTATGCATGATATATTGTTTGCATTAATGACTGTATACTACTATTATGCATGTGATCGGTAAGTAGCTCATGGTGCTATACATCTCTCCATTGCTACTTATATATAATGAAACCTCTTTGCTGACATATTGGATTAGTGCACAATCTCAATGATGTCATGGTAGAGATGGAAGGCATCTAGAAAGTTTCTGTGAGATATGGATGAATGTTGTATTGGTTAAACAGTTGCATGATGCATAAGAATTTGTCGTTATGCATATGTTTTATGAAATAGTTCTAACCATGAAAATTGGTGCATTTGAATTGTAGGAAAGGTCTTGAACAACCTCCTACAAGAAAACAAGGATGATACTTGTTCCAAAGAACAAGTGATGACAATTCAAAATTCACTCCAATAAACATGAATCTGAAGCTCCCAGGGTCAGAGACACCATGACAGAAGAAAGAGCTTCAAAGAGCGGTAGATCCACCCCGAAGGATGAAGACCACCATGGGTACAAAAGATAACTCAAGATGAAGAAAAGAATACTATGAAATAAGCTATGATCAAAGAATAATGGTTGATCATGGGGAATGATGTATACGATATGATTTTGAGACATAAATGGAAGTACGTAGTATCTTCCATATGGATCTACAAGAACAAGTGTTCAAAGCAAGGTTCATGATTTTCCTCAGAAAGAATAGACTATGACATGACATACTCTATTGACAATTATATATCAAGCATAGAGCCATGTGTACAGAATGAAGAGGGAAGATGACACTCCACTTCAGGGGGAGTGACTACAGAAGATATCTAAGTTTGACATGGTACGACATGATGGACAGCTTCCTGCTGGATCGAGACTTTATCAAGAGTAAAGTGGGTTCCAACCTTCAAGGTTGAATGTAGAAGACTAGGATATGTTGATGACCTGATAAAATGAACTCATGGAATATGTTATGATGAAAGAATACTAGATTGTTGTTTGGGATACAGTTCCCAAACCCGAAGGAAAGAGTATAGTATCCTCCAAATGGATATGCAAAATAAAGCATGCAGCTGACGGAAGTATTGAGAAGTATAAAGCAAGATTTGTGGCCAGAGGTTTCTCTCAGAAAGAGGGAATTGATTATGAAGAGACATTTTCCCCAGTAGCATGTTATACTTCAATTAGAGCTACCATGGCACTTGCATCCATGATGAAGTGGGACTTACACCAGATGGATGTGAAAACAACTTTTCTAAATGGTGTGATCGAAGAAGAAGTATACATAGAACAACCACAAGGATTTGAAGTTGAATATAGACATACTCACGTATGCAATTTGAAGAAGGCCTTTTATGGCCTTAAACAAGCCCCTCGAGCTTGGTATGGAAGAATAGATAGTCTACTAACAAGCATGGGATTTTCCAAGAGTAAAGTCGATCCTAACCTTTACTACAAGGTTGTAGAAGATGAACCTGTCATCCTGTTATTATATGTGGATGACTTATTCTTGACACGGAATGAGAAACAGATCATGGAAAGCAAGAAGAAACTAGCAGAAGAATTTGAGATGAAATACCTTGGGTTAATGCATTATTTCCTAGGTCTGGAAGTATGACAAAGAAATCTTTCTCAACCAGGAAAAGTATGTGGTAGAGATATTGAAGAGATTCAATATGTTGGAATGCAAAGCCATGGACACATCCATGGACTCCAACATGAAGCTGGTAGTTGGTGACTCATCAAAGTTAGTGGATGCGACTCATTACAGACAGATCATTGGGTCATTGATGTATTTAACAAATACTAGACCAGACATTTGTTTTGCTGTGAACACCTTAAGTCAAGAGTCTAGTTCAACCTAGATGGGTTCACTTGGTAGCTGCAAAACATGTGATGAGGACTATAGATTTTGGTCTATACTATGATGGTAGCCATAAGTATAGATTGTATGGCTATACAGATGCGGATTGGGCTGGAAGTATCTCAGATAGAAAAAGTAGTACAACAGGTGGATGTTATAGTCTGGGATCTGCTATGATTTCATGGTTTAGCAGAAAGCAGTTTAGTGTTGCTCTAAGCACAGCTGAAGTAGAATATATAGTAGCTTATTGATGTCAGGATTATTCAACCTAGAGTTGGACACTACCATGATTCTATGTGATAACTAGAGTTGTGATGATAGGGAACCCTGTGTTCCGTTGTAACACATAGAAATTCAGTATTTCTACGTACGAGATAAGATGCAGACGATGATGTTTCAGTATTCCCATATTGAAGATATAGATGATGTTTTAGTATTTACATACTGTAGATGTAGATGATGGTGATTCCATATTTCTATACTAAATATAGAAATGATGATGCTTTCAGTATTTCGATACTAAAGATATAGATGATGATGCTTTCAGTGTTCACATACTAGAGATATAGATTGAGATAGTTCAGTATTCACATACTGAAGATGTAGATGATGATGGTTTAGATGATGATGTGTTGGCGAAACCTCTGTCTCGAGTAAAGTTCGAACTCTTTTGAGACAAGCTTGGTGTGGTTCGGAAATACCTTCCCCGAAAGGGGGAGTAGTGATGTTGCAGTGGGATTGTATCATCCCTGGGCACTTGCCCTAAAGTGATTCGGAGACCTTGGTATTCGAGAATGAAGAGGGATTGTATCATCCCGGGACATATGTCCAGAAGTGATCCGGTGACTTCGGTCATTGAGAATGTGGTACGATTGTATCATCCTTGAACTTCGGTTCAGAACGAATCTGGTGAAATTCAGTCATCGAGAAGGTGATAGGATTGTATCATCCTTGGACTTCGGTTCAGAATGGATCGGGTGAACTTTGGTCATCGAGAAGGTGGTAGGATTGTATCATCCTTGGACTTCGGTTCAGAATGGATCCGGTGAACTTCGGTCATCGAGAAGGTGGTAGGATTGTGTCATCCTTGAAATTTGGTTCAGAACGGATCCGGTGACTTCGGTACTTGAGAACGTGTGTTGATACCATAATTCCTAGAGGAATGATTGTCTGAGTTCCACAACTGTGTTGATCCCGTAATTCTGAAAGGAAGGATCGTTAGTAACTCTGTAAAGACCTAAATCCCGTAATTCCGAAAGGAAGGATCATTGACTTGATCCCGTAATTCCAATAGGATTGATTGTTTGAGTTCCACAGATGTGTTGATCCCGTAATTCCGAAAGGAAGGATCGTTAGTAACTTCGTAAAGACCTAAATCCTGTAATTCTGAAAGGAAGGATCATTGAATTGATCCCGTAATTCCAATAGGAATGATTGTCTAAGTTCCACAGATGTGTTGATCCCGTAATTCCGAAAGGAAGGATCATTAGTAACTCCGTAAAGACCTAAATCCCATAATTCCGAAAGGAAGGATCATTGAATTGATCCCATAATTCCAATAGGAAGGATTGTCTGAGTTCCACAGATGTGTTGATCCCATAATTCTGAAAGGAAGGATCATTGGTAACTCCGTAAAGACTTGATCCCGTAATTCCAATAAGAAGGATTGTCTGAGTTCCACAACTGTGTTGATCCCGTAATTCCGAAAGGAAGGATCTTTAGTAACTCCGTAAAGACCTAAATCCCGTAATTCCGAAAGGAAGGATCATTGACTTGATCCCGTAATTCCAATAGGAAGGATTGTCTGAGTTCCACAGATGTGTTGATCCCATAGTTCTGAAAGGAAGGATCGTTAGTAACTTCGTAAAGACCTAAATCCTGTAATTTCGACAGGAAGGATCGTCTGAGTACCACAGACATGTTGATCCCGTAATTCCGAAAGGAAGGATCATGTTGATGTTTTGATGATGGTGATGTTGATGTTTTGATGATGTTGATGTTTTGATAATAATGATGTTTTGATGATGATGATGTTTTCATGATGATGTTACTGATCGAAATATTAGAGTATGATGATGATGACGTACTGATCGAAATATCAGAGTATGATGATGATGACGTACTGATCGAGATATCAGAGTATGATGATGATGATGTTTCTGTTCAAAATATCAGAATATGATGATGATGATGTTGCTGATCGAAAGTTCAAAGAGCTGATGATGATGTTGCTGATCGAAAGGTCAAAGAGATGATGATGATGTTGCTGATCGAAAGGTCAAAGAGCTAATGATGATGTTGCTGATCGAAAGGTCAAAGAGCTGAAGATGATGTTGCTGATCGAAAGGTCAAAGTGCTGAAGATTGTTGCTGATCGAAGCAGTCAAAGTGTTGATGTTGTTGAAGACTGGAGATTGAAGATGAAGACTACATGATGTTGAAAATCTTCCAATGATTTATAGATGTGTTTCCCTGATGATGTTGATTATGTCCTCTGTCTCTCTCCTACTATTGTTGTTGTTGATGTTGTTGTAGAATACCCTTCTCGTTAAGGGGGAGTGTTGAAATATTGTAACTTCGAAGAATATTCTATATGTATCTTTTGTGGTCCCCGATGGTCCTACCGGGAGAACCACTTGTATTACTTTGTACCCCGATGCTTCTAATCGGAAGAACTAATAAGAGTCATGAGGTAGTCCCCTCTAATTGTAAAGGTGGGTCATTAGCACCCCAGTGTGGTTACTTGAGCCTACATGTGTAACTTGAGCCTACATGATTAACTCAAGCCTACATGTCATATGAGTTAACTTAAGTGAACGGATGAATATAAATAGAGGTGTGGTGCTCCTCATTTGTGACACACACTCTCACTTGTGTGGCGCATTAGTGGAGAAGAGAAGTAGCTGGAGAAGGAGGAGGATCAGGCTTTGATCTCCTTGCTGGTTTTATATTTTATCTTTTATCTTTTTGGGGCATCTATATTGAGGAAGCTTTTGCTGGGTTTTTCCCAAGATAAATCTTTGTGTTCCTTTTGTATGGTTGTGCTTGTCTATCTTTCAGTGATCCTGTTTATATGCTTTTGTTATAAAAATGAAATGAAGTACTGATGTCTTAGCTAAGCATATGAAAAGTTAACAATCAACAACAACATGTGACATATATAACGGCATCATCAACAATAGCTCAAGGATGGAGTAACATCATCTATGACAACATAATGAGGTAGGTGTATCAACAACCAACACAACCTTTCCTTTCATAATTATTGAATCATGGACAACACAGGTGATCCTTTCCTTTCGGAATTATGGGATCATAGACAACACATTTGATTGTTTCCTTTTAAAATTTTGGGACCAGAGAAAACACAGGTGACCCTTTCCTTTTGGAATTCTGGGATCACGAAAAACACAGGAGATAAAGTATTTATAGAGCTACAAATACTGATCACACATACATATGTGGTACTTATAAAATCCTTCCTCTTTCAGGATTATGGGATGAAGTATTTATGGTGCTACCAATAATAATCACACATACATCTGTGGTACTTAGATGATCCTTCCTCTTTCGGTATTACGGGATCAAGTCTATATATACCTACCAATACTGATCATAGTTGACACATACATACATAGGATGACCCTTCCTTTCAGAAATATGGGATCAATTCCACCAACTAACATCCTAGGCGATCCTTGCTTTCGGAATTACGGGATCAAGTCCACTAACATCTTGGATGATCCTTCCTTTCAGAATTCTAGGATCAAGTCCACTATCAACATCCTAGATGATCCTTCCTTTTGGAATTATAGGATCAAGTCTATAGATCAACACTTAATACAATCCTTTCTTTCGGAACTACGAGATCAACTCTAACATCTTGGACGATCCTTCCTTTTTGAATTACAGGATCAATTCCACTCAGATCAACATTTAAGGCGACCCTTCCTTTCATAATTATGGGATCAAATCTAATGATGATCAATCCCAACATATTATATAATCCCTCCTTTTAGAATTATGGGATAAATTCCATCAAGATCACTTAAGACGATCCTTCCTTTCTGAATTACAGGATCAAGTCTAAGAATTATCAATCCCAATTGAGCTACCTATTGTGATCAGGATACCATAGTATCATCAATACTATTCCCTCTTTTGATGGAAGTCCTTATAGACAACACCTAGCTTGTCTTGGAAGTGTTCAAACTTCACATGAGATAGAGGCTTAGTCAACACATCTTCAACCTGCTCATATTTGCTCACATATTGGATATTTAATGACCCCTTCTCCACCATGTCACGAATGTAGAAGTACCATATTTCTATGTGCTTCATCCTATCATGGAACACAAGGTTCTTTGTCATCTTCATGAAGCTTTGGTTATCACATAGAATCATAATAGAGTCCATCTTTATATCGAATAGATATGACAACAAATTCTGAATACATATGGCTTCACAACTAGATGGACAAGATGCAATATATTCCTCTTATGCAGTGATGAGAGAAACACTAGATTTATTCCTACTTAGCCATGAGATCATGGTTGAACCCAGACTGAAACATCCTCATGAAGTGATATTTCTATATGAGCTACTTCCAGCCCAATATGAATCTGAATAAACATACAATCCGAAGTCATTATATCTAGTATAACTGAGACCATAGTCTATCGTACCTTTCAAGTACCTCTTCACATACTTTGCAGCTACTAGGTGAACATGTATGGGATAAAACAGATACTAACTCAATGTGTTCACAACAAAGCATATATATGGTCATAAAATACATCAATGAACCAATAATTTGTCTGTATAATGTCACATCCACTAATTCTGGCAAAGCATCATCCAACAACTTCAAGTGTGTATCCATGGGTGTGGCCATGGATTACATTCCAACATGTCAAATGTTTTCAATATTTCTACTGTATACTTCCCTTGGTTAAGGAATATTTCTTCTGGGCTCTTCCATAATTAAAGACCTATAAAATAATGCATCAAGCCATGGTATTTCATCTCACATTATGTAGTGAGCTTCTTCTTACACTCTGATATTTTCTTCTCATTACTTGTCAAGAATAATTCATCCACGTGCAACAATAATATGATAGGTTCATCACCCATAACCTTGAAGCAAATGTTAGGATCAACCTTACTTTTGGTAAAGCCCAAGCTCATCAGAAAAAATATTTATTCTTCTATACCAATCTCTTGGAGCTTTTTTCAATACATACAGATCCTTCTTCAACTTACATACATGTGTCCTTATGTCTTCAACTTCAAAACCTTGTGTTTTTTCTATGTACACTTATTTGTCAATAACACTATTTAGGAAGGATATTTTCACATCGATCTGGTGTAACTTCCATTTCATCTTGGATGCAAGTGCCATGATGGTTCTAATGGAAGTGTACCTTGCTACAGGAGAAAATGTCTCTTTATAATCGATTCCTTTCTTTTGAGAGAATCCATGGGCCACAAATATGTCTTTGTATTTCTTGACACTTCCATTCGTTGTATGCTTTATCTTTTAGATCCATTTGGAAGATACCACGCTTTTACCTTTTGGTTTAGGAAGTACTTCCCACACATTATTATTTATTATGTATTGGTATTCTTTCGCCATGGCTTCTACCCATTCTCTCTTTTGAACCATTTCTTCAAAACAAGTAGGTTCTTTGTCGACACGATCACATATCAAAGCCACATAGCTAGGAAATGGATTTGGCTTCTTTCTCTACCTTGAGGAGCCTTCTGGAGCACCATACATTTATGCTTCTTGAATAATATCACGAGCCAAGGTTGGTTTTCTATTGTGGGAGATAATCACGTGGGGAGGTTCTTGGGACTCCAACATATCATGATCTTCTAAAATCTCATCATCAGGAGAAGGTGCAACTTCTTTCATTGGTTCTGCAGCTTTGGGAGTTCCAACTTCTTCATATGTTTCTTTAAGTTGGCACTTTATTTATTTCTTTAGAGTTGTATCTTCATCAAAGGTTACATCTCTGCTAATTGCATATCATGGTAAATTGGTATATATATATTCTGAAGGCCTTGGAGACCTCACAACATCCAAAAAATATTCCTTTATTTCCGGAAGGATCCAGCTTGGGTCTTTTCTCTTTTGGAATATGAACAAACACATGAAAACCAAATATATTTAGGTTACTTACCTATATTTTATTTCCTGTGAACATTTCTTCAGGGATTTTGAATCCAAGTGCACTATGGGATATTCTATTTTGGACATATAATGTTGTCCTAGCAGCTTCAACCCATAAGCGCATAGGGATATCTTTACCATGGATCATAGTCTTCACTACTTCTATAATGGTTCGGTTCCTCCTTTCAACAACACCATTATGCTGTGGATTCTAGGGAGTGGTAAGTTCCCTCTTAATCCTGGAATCTTTGCATAAGTTTCCAAATTCATTTGAAGTATACTCTCCTCCATTATATGACTTGAGTGTCTTTCTTCTTTCTAAAAGAGCCTCTACCAAGGATTTTAATTCCTTGAACTTTCCAAACACTTCATCTTTTTATTTCAAAAAGTAAACCAAAGAGCCGCGAGAGTAATCATCAATGGATGTTACATAATATACATACCCACTTAAATATGTTGAGGGAATTGGACCACACACATCAGAGTGAATAATTTCCAGTATTCCTTCTGCCTTGGTGTCACTCTTTGGAAATTGATTCTTTATGTTCTTTCCTTTCACACATCCTTTACAAACTCCTTCATGATCAATCTTTAGATCTGGTAGACCTGTGACTAACTTGCTCACATGTGGTAAGGAGTTTTAGTTTATGTGAGCAAGCCTTCTATGCCATAGTTCACGTGGATTTGTAGTATCATGAATCAAGGATGCTTCTAAGTGACATTTCAATTTATACATGTCACCTTCTTCTGTCCCAATGACATATACATATTATAGATAAATTCACCATCTATAAAATATATTCTTCAACTTCTTCTTTTGCTAACTTCTTGGGATGTTATTCTTCTTCTTATTCGTCTACGGCTAAGTGAGCATGATGTCTTTTGTTATTCTTCCTCTTATATTCTTCTTTATTTGTTGGACAATTTCTGGCAAAGTGTCCTACATTATCACAATCGTAACATTGATAAGAGGAGAAATACATCTTCTTGTGATCTTCCTTTTTGTTATTTTGAAGCTTCTTAGGAGGATAAGACTCCTTATGAGTTTCCTTCTTGAAATAATGTTTTCCTTTTCTTATTATCTAGAGAATAGTCATCATCTCTAAGTAGTGCTTCTCGGTTTTCTACTATAGCTTCCTCTTGAACACACTCTTCCCATAGGATATCAAATTGTAGGATTTCCTTCCTTGCACATATTGTCTGGATGTAGGAGTCCCATAGTCTAGTAAGACCATTGAGAGCAGTCAATACTAGTTCAAAATCGTCAATCTTGTCTTCAATTGCTTCTAGTTGTTTTTTGAATTGAGAGACCCTTGTGAAGTATTCTTGGATAGATTCACCCTTGCTCATATTTTTACTTTTGAGTTGGTCTCTCAAATTCATCTTTTGGTTGATGTTTCTTCCTTCATACATTCTTGATATGGAATCAAACATTTCCTTAGGTGTATCCTTGGATGACACTTGAGGAATCAGGTGATCCTTGATATAATATGCTATGATCCTCTTGGATCTACTCATGTCCTTCTTGTAATTTTCCTTTTCTTCATCTTTTTCAGTTTTCGACAGAACTTCTTGATAAACTTTGCAAGATCATTCTCTTCTAGAATGAGTCATATTATGTATTTTCAAGCACAAATTTTTTCTATGCCTTCCAACTTGTCATCAAGCTTAGTGCTTGGAGACATCTTGTCTTGAAGAACAAAAAATGACAAAAAATGAAATTGATTAGAAATGAAAATTGTACTTTACAAAATATTCACTTTACTAAGTAGAGTATTCTAGTACAATCAGTTTTTGAAGAATCCAAATTCTAACGCTCAAAACTGGACTGTAATTTCTGGTTTCATTTTTGGATTTCTAGTTCCAAGCCAAAACTAGGGCTTGAATTTTCAAAGGATATTCCCACTGAAAAACCTCCATATTGGTCCCAAAATATGTGCCTAGGAGGGGCACACTTCCCTATATTGTCACTTGCACTCAAAAATTCCACTTTAGTAGAAAATCCTATTTTTCTTGTCCAGAGATGGAGAGAGAGATTTACCTCATGAAAGTTGCTCTTTTTAGGTCATCTCTGATACCATGTTAAGTTTTATATTCTTCCATAGAATAAGTCCTAACTTGATAATATTTTAATAAATTTTCATAATAAAAACATAAAGAGAATCAGTGAAAGAAACAAAATCACAAGGTACACAACAATTTACCTTGGGAAACCCTAAAGGGAAAAACCCAACAAAAATTCCTTAATATATATTACCATAATGCAATGACCAAATAACAAGGTCTCATAAGAGAGAGAGAGAGAGAGAGAGAGAGAGAGAGAGAGCAAACCCCAAGCATAATATCCAAAACACCAAAGACACTTTTCCTCTTTCTTTCTCTCTCTTGTGCAATACATGAGTGAGGGAATGTGTATAAATGAGGGAGGGCACCTCCCTATTTATACTAATATTCCCAACCAATATTTAACGTAACTAGGTGACCTATGTAACTAATAGGGCCGACCTACCTAGGAAATCTCATAATAATAATTATATTATTCTTTTCGGGGTACTAATTACCCGACTTACAATGGAAGGTTTACCTCATGAATTTTACATGACCTTTTACATCAGTGACATCTCCCAAAGGAGGAATAATAATAATGTAAAGTACAAGTATAATATTCTTTGAAGTTACATTATTTAAACAATTTTAATTTATCATAGTATCTCCATATTTATGATCTATGGGATGTATATGAGAATACCCTACAAAATGAAACTCCATATCAATAGTCTTGGAGACCAAGGTTTAGCCATGGCATTCCATATATCATCATTCTAAAAGTAGATGAGTTTCTTTTTTCTTATTTTTTGAGAGTACCTAGGTAGGACTAAATGAAAAATTGTTCCCAATAAACTACACCATTTCCAATTCTTCCATTACTGCAATCCAAGTTTTTTCTTTGAGCTACTAATTAGGTTCTACAATGAAGGTGAAATTTTAGAATAAGAAATACCCATGGAAATGGTATGCAACTTTAATTTCATGGAACATGTACAACTAAATTTAATAATGGATATGTAGTAAACACTGTGTATATTCAAACCATATAAGGGCAGTAAGTAGATGTTTATGGTTGTAAGAATAGTCAAACATATAGTTGAAACATTCTTTCTATATACGAGGGAACAAAAAAGAAGGAAATAGTTCCATTGAGATCAACATAAATACAATCATAGTGTCCACGCCACAAAAAACTTATGTCCAAGATCCTTTTCTTCTTCCCTCCCCCTTAATTTATAGTTTACAAAATAATTGTCCAATGACTTTCCATATTACCTAGGTCACTTGAGACTTTTTGACTCCCAAAATAGTCAACATTAAAATATTAAAATTTCACTTTGAGAGAGAAAACGAAAAATAAATTACATATTTATGATGAAAAAAGGGAATTTCCTTGAAAATTAATGAATTCGTCCCAGACATCACACTCATAGTTAATACCATTAAGTTGTCTTGGATAAAGAAGTCTTAAATAGACCTCGCGATTAATCATTTTTTTTGACAATGTGGGTGTTCCTATCTGGTCAATAAGGCTTGTTGGGTGATCTGGGCCACATTCCTAACTGCTTGGACATCTTTATCCTTAATTTTTATAAGTTCAATCAGTTGGTGTTCCTTGGATACAGGATGCTCAATGTTAAATTTGTGAACCATTGATCTACAGGAAAATATGAAATCCATAGGAAGGGATTTATGCAATGGAATAATCAAAGAGAATGTACACTGAACATGAAATTCATGCCACAAATTTCAGATAAATCGAACAAGAATTGCTTAGATAATCACACTATTAGTCTTCATTCATTAATCAATAATACAATTATTATACAATAAATAGAATTAAAATCATGGGGATAGAATTCGAATCTACCAGCTCAAGCTGACTGAATAGATAACTCAGTGTTTCCAAATCATTGCTAGAGATCACTAGTCCAACTCTGGATGTCTAAATCAATCTAAATTAGTTAACTAATGAGGTAGGTGGGAAAAATGTGCCACTCTCCTTGCATGCATGTAAAAGTGGCGCTAGGCTAACTGAAAGCTATATAAATGATTTTAACTAGAGGTTAACTCATCATAATTGCTTACCCACCACAACCAATGATGGAGGCTACTGGTGGGACTCAGAGTGGGATCCTATAATGTAGGTATTGGTCTCATAGGTACATAAAATCATGCATGCAAATGCAGTAAGTGGCATATAACCTCTATGTGTGTCCCCCACACTCTAGTACAGTAATAATGTCTCCCTAAGTTAGGAAAAATGACCAAATAGACTATATTGGACAAAGGATGAATAATTAATCCTAACACCCCACCTTAATCTCACCTTGTCCATACAATATAAATGACGTAAAATATTGCTTAATAAAACAAGGAAAATGGGGAAAACCTCATGGGAACCCCCCCCTCAAAATAAGCAGGAATCAGAAAACAAGCTATACTACTTAAGAGAATTTTTTTCTCTTTGAGAAAAAACTTGTGAAACAATTGCTGCAATTTGTAACTTTGTGGAGCATTCATGTAGAATCGTGGTTCTTCTGTGCATCAACATCCTCGAAATGTGCATGTGAAACTTTCCATCCTCTTTCGATCTGTTGAATGTTTCTTTTGTCTCTTCTTTCTGGAGGAGGAGAGAAATGATCCATTTTGTTCATCAGTGGGCCAAATTGTGGATCAATGTTCACTATCAAGTAGCATCTGTCTAGAATTTTTTTGCACCACTCTGTAGGTAGCGAAGCTGTGTGAGAGAGTGCAACATGTTCATTCTGATACTGGTACCTCATTCTTATTATATCATCTGGATCCCCAACACCAATATTCCCAGTTTCTTCAATGATCTTTTCAACCCATTTAGGAATCTCATTTGGAATAAGAGCTGGATCTAGATCTAGATCATCTTGAGGTACAATCTCAATCTCAATATCATGCTAATATTGTTCCTCATCTTTTGAAGCTGAAATATTAGACAACATATAATTATCTGCAAATGGAGATGAGAGAGAGTTCTTACCTTACCTTTCTAATGGCTGCTGAGATTGTACTAAATTTGAGTATGGAAGAAAGTGTGAGAATTCATATGCCTTGGAGGCATGGTTTGCAACACCCTTTGCTATAATATTCCCAGTTGAGATATCTGATACATACATTGAATCAGGACCAAATACAAATTTATTTTGCAAGCTATTATGTGTCATCTAATAAACATATAACAAATTTGTTGCAAGAGAGGGCACATAGACTACATTCTTGAACTCGCCATGCTGGATTTTAATACAACATCTCCCAATAGTTGGGATATGTGAATTATACACGATATGAATGCTAGGACCTCATGATATATCCATAGTAGTGAAGGATTATTTGGAGGAAACCATGTGGTTGGATGCTCCTGAATCGATAAGATAGGCCTTTGACTGAGTGAAGATTGCTTTCAAAGCATGGCACCTCTTATATTCTTTGGTCTACTCTCCATCTTCAGAAATATCTGCACCTTATGGAAGGGAAATATTGTTCTGTTCAAGGAGTGTTTTCAACTAGTCAATGGTCTTCTTCATGCACCGACTCTTTGTATGAAAGCCTCTCATACAGTATGGACACTTACTCTTCTCAAATTTATTCTTTTTCTTGGAACCTGAGGCTCCATCAAAATATTTTTTATTCTCCTTTGGATTTGAATCACTACTTTTGGTCTCACTCCCTTTGTGCTTCCCTCTTTCTCATGCATTGTTTGAGTCTCCTACTAAGAGTGCTTGACTCTTGGAGGTTTGAATCACTCCCATTTGAACCAATTTATCTTGCTCTTGTATTAATGACTCAACAAAAGCATCTAGATAAGGAACCTTCCAATTAGGGATTGAATCTATTATGGAATGGAGTGTAGAGACAAAGATCGAGTATTCTAAGCCAACCTTGCTCAGCACTGATAACACCACTTTCTCATCTTTCCTCTCTATCCCACATTGTTTGCATTACAATACTAGTGATTTTTACTTTGTAAATACTTGCTAGTAGTTTCGAAACTATTGGGTTGTATTGCAATGAGCTCATTCTCCAGAATATTCCCTCAAATATCATCTTGTTTTCCAAACAAATATTTTAGATTTTCCCAAGCTTCCTTTGGAGTCCTTACTCCCTCAAGATGGAACAAAAGATACCAAGAGATGTGAGTGCACATGAGGCCAAAGTCTTCATTCATCAATCCAATTTAAAAACTTGCTCTTCTCAACATACTGTTGGGGCTCAACTTCTCTTCCCATTTTCATCCTAAACATGCCTAGCTTGTGCAAGGCTACCTGCATATATTCCCTCCAATCAATGTAATTAAATAGTGTAAGGATTCTAGGTATGAGAGCTGAAGAATTCTCCATCTTTATGAAATACTAAAAATGTTGATGGAGGAGAAAAGAAACGTAATGTAAAATATATAAGTAATACATATGAAGAAGATGGTTTACAATAATAATTGCCCCGGGTATTTATACCTTAAGTGGGGAAGAGAGGTGACTTTTCAAGTCACCTCTTAGTTTAATTACAAACATTTACTAAAATTAACCTAGCTTAATATTTAAATTTCACATTTGTAACATTGCCTTCTCCTTTTAAATTGCTTTGTCCTCAAAGCAGGGTAAAGACGGGTGTTGCTAAACAAATTTCTCTATTTCCCATGATGCATCTTCTTCTAGGAAATTCTTCCACTTAATGAGGTATTCCTTGATTATTCTAGTGCGTAATCTTCGTTCTCTGATGTTGATGATAGCTTCTGGTTCTAATATTAGTTTCCCTTCTTCATCTAGAGTGGGGAGTGTTGTTTGAACTGATTTTTGTTGACCCAACAACTTTTTAAGATTTGATACATGAAAGACGTTGTGAATTCGACTTGTCTCTAGTAACTTTAGCTCGTATGCTACGTTGCTAATCTTCCGTATAATTTGGTATGGACCATAGAATTTAGGTGCTAATTTGTTCTTTCCTTGTTGTTTTAGTGATAATTGTTTGTATGGTTGAATTATTACGAATACCCAATCTGCTAATTCAAACTCTCTCTCGGTTCTATGCTGGTCTGATTGTTGTTTCATACGATTTTGTGCAATAGTTAAATTATCCTTGAGTGTTTGCATAATTCATTGGTTGTCTTCTAGTTGATCTTTTACAGCGGGTACTTTTATGCTTCCTTGAATGATTTCTTTCCATCGGGGTGGTTCACAACTATATAATGCTTGAAAAGGAGTCATCTTTGCTGAGGTGTGATACGTAGCGTTATACCACCATTCCGCGAGATGTAGCCATTGTAACCATTTGTTCTATTTGTCTGTGACGAAACTACGGAGGTAGGTTTCAATACACTTGTTGACCACTTCGGTTTGCCCATCGGTTTGTGGGTGATATGCTGAGATCATATTAAGAGTGATCCCTGTTTTCTTACATAATTCCTTCCAAAAATTTCTTGTGAATTTGGCGTTTTTGTCGCTAACTATAATTTTTGGGAAACCATGTAATTTGTAAATATTTTTACAAAACACTTCAGCGATTTGTTTAGCGGAGTCAGTTTTCTTTATGCCCATGAAATGTGCATATTTCGTTAGTCGATCTACTACCACAAGAATTTTATCCTTACCCTTTGATAAGGGTAACCCTTCAATAAAATCCATAGAAATTTCCTCCCACTTTTGCTTTGGAATATGCAATGGGTGGAGTAGCCCTGGAGTCATGATATTTTCGCTTTTATTCTTTTGACATGTGTCACATTAAGCTACATATTTTTGAATGTCCTTATGCATTCCTTTCCAATAAAATGACTGTATGGCATTGTAATATGTTTTGAAAAAACCTACATGTCTGGCAGCAGGTGAATCATGAGATTCTATCATTACCTTAGTTTTAAACCTTGATGTTGGGTTTAAATAGATCATTCCTTTGTACCACAAGATGTCATTTCGTCACTCGAATTTTGAACCTCTATTTGGGTCTTCGATTAAGGCGCACGCGTTTGGATCTTTAGTGTATTCTCTTCATATTTCGTCCAACCATTCTGGAATAATGATTGAAATTGCATATGTCTGGACTTCATCCTTTCTAGATAGAGCATCAGCGACTAAATTGTCTTTCCCTCTTTTATGTAATATCTCCATATCAAAGGTTGCGATTTTTTCTATCCACTCCTGTTATTCTGTTGACAATGTTTTTTGTTGGAGGAGGTATTGAAGACTGTTATGGTCTGTTCTTATCAGTATTTTTCTCCCTAGAAGGTATTGTCACCATTTTGTTAAGGCATGTATAATGGTCAGCATCTCTTTATCATAAGTGGACTTCAAACTTTCTCTCTTGTTGAGCTTTCTACTTTTGAATGCTATTGGGTGCCCTTCTTGCATCAAAACTGCTCCTAATACGAACCTTGATGCATCGCACTCTACTACAAAGGTTTTTGTGAATTCTGGCATGGCTAATACTGGAGTTGAAGACATCATGCATTTTAATGTTTCAAAACATTTTTCTGCTTCACTATTCCATTGGAAGGAATTTTTCTTCAATAAATTTGTGAGAGGGGCGGTTTTATGGGCGTAATTCTTTACAAATCTTCGCTAGTATCCTTTTAGGCCTAGAAATCCCCTTAGTTTCGATATGTTATCAGGTTTGGGCCATTCCATGATTTCCTTGATTTTATTTGGATCAACCTGTACACCTTCCTTTGATATTTTGTGACCTAGGTAGTCCACTTCTTCTTTTCCAAAGGTGCACTTAGACCTCTTCACGTAGAATTTGTTTTCTTCCAAAATGGTAAGTACTTGACTTAAGTGTTCCAAATGCTCCTTCCATGTTTTGCTATATATGATAATTTCATAAAAAAACACTAATACGAATTTCCTTAAGAATGGCTGGAACAATTCGTTCATTGCAGCTTGAAACATAGTTGGAGCATTAGTCAACCCAAAGGGCATTACTTTGAACTCATAATGGCCTTCATGAGTGCAAAAAGTAGTTTTAGCTATGTCTTCTACTCTAAATTTGATTTGGTAATAACCAGATCAGAGATCCAACATTGAAAAGTACTTAGCCCCATGAAGTTCATCCATCAACTCATCGATGAATGGGATCGAAAATTTATTTTTGATAGTTATTTTGTTCAGTCCTCTATAATCTATGCACAGCCTGAACGACCCATCCTTATTTTGTACTAGCATTACTGGAGCTACATAGGGGCTTCTGCTTTTTGAAATGATGCCACACTTGAGAAGATCTTGAGTTAACCTCTCGATTTCTGTTTTATGGTGATGCAAGTATCTGTATGGTTTGCTACTTGCAGGTTTTGTCCCTGGTTCTATTTCGATTATGTGTTCAATCTTTCTGTTTGGTGGAAGCTCCATGGGTAGTTCTTGAAACACCTTGTGATGTTTTTTAATCATCTCTTTTATCTCTGTTTGTTTGTCCATGTCTCCTTCACATGTTAGAAGCTCCATTTCTTGGCATTGAAGTATGTATGATGGTGCGCCTTTCAGAAGTAGTTTTTCCATATGATGTGATGTAACTAACTGTGTCAGAGGTGGTTGGAACCCGTATAATTTGTGTGTCTTCCTGAACGACTGGAAGTCAATAAAATTCTCTTGGTGATTTGCGGAGTATGTACCCAAGGTTTGTAACCATTGTATTCCTAATACTACATTGACTCCTCCCAGTGGTACCACAAAAAAATATGATTCTAAGTTATATTCTTGCATTTGTAACTTGACTTTGTGACATTTTCCCACATTGTCAATCTTCTTTCCATCTGCTACCATAACCTTCATGTCAGGTACTGGACGAACAAATAAGTTAAATAATTTAGCAAGGCTGGCATTAACGAAGTTATGGGTGCTGCTAGAGTTGATGAGAACTGTGACGTTATTATTTTTTATAGGTTCTTTAATCTTCAATGTTTGCAGTTGGAAGATTTCGGTAATAGAGGCTAATGATATTTTTGGGGTGTCGTCCTCGATTTCTTTTTGGTAGTCTGGTTGACTATCTGCCTAGTTCTCAATTGGTTCTTCGAATTCCAACTCTGCTTCTTTTGCTTCACATGCATACAATTTTTTTTTAAGCACCGATGCTTAGGATCCCATTTGTCTCCACATAACTTACATTGGGCCTTCCTTTATTCTCTGGGCCTATAAACTGGGCTTCGTTCCTTCCCTAAGTTATGGCAGTGTATATCTTGTATTTCCTGTGTATGTTGATTGGAAAGGCTTCCTTTTGAAGTCGCATTTGTCGAAATGTGTATGAGCAGATTTCTTGAATTTTTTTTCAATAATCCTGGCTTTGCGTTGTGCTTCCTCCAAGGTAGAGATGTTATGTAACTCTAGTTCATTACAGATGTGTTGTTTAAGACCGTGTATGTAGGTCTGTAATCGTTGGTCATCGGTTAACTCTGGGACTCGAGTTGACAATGCTTCCCACTCACAGGTGTACTCATCGACACTGTTTTTTTGTTGTAACCTTGTGAGTTTGGAAAAAAAATATTTTTCTTCAACTCCTTGGAATCTTTTGATGAGGTCATTCCTGAAACTAGCCCAGTTTTGAGAACATATTCTTGTAGTGTTCTTCCACCATAAGTACCAATTGTAAGTGTTTCCTTCTAGATGCATGGAGGCATATTTAATTTTATCTCCTTTGTAATGGATGTTGTGGATGTCTAGGTATTCCTTGGCTTTGTTAATCCATTCTATGCATTGTCGTTCGTCCCCGTCGTATTTGGGTAACTCAAATTTCACCCGCATTTGGCATCCTTGTGTATATGAGTTTGAGGATAACATGTTGAATAGAGGATCTGGCTGCTCCGGTGTTCTTGGATAGTTTGGATGCGGGTCATTAGATATTTGTAATCTGTCCAAGATGGCGGTTAAAACTGCCTAATTTTTCTTTTGGTCTTCTTGTAGAGTGAGGAAGGTATTCTCCATTCATGACATGATTTGTGTCCAAGTCGACGTCAAATTGTCACTCGTTTGTTTGATCTTTTCCTAGAGTTCCTCGTAGTTCTTGTTAATATTCTCATTGATTTGGTCAAACCGAGCATCCATTGATCTTGTGATTGGAATTTTCTCGGCGCTAAATGTGGATTTATTTTTGTTTGCGATATGATGCCAACCCGCCACGATTTTTTTTTAAAATAATTATAATAATAATAATTATTATAATATAGTTTTTTTTAATAATAATATTAATAATTAATAATATTAATAAAAATATACTAATATTAATAATTTATTTAATATTAAATTGGTATTGGAGAGGAGGCGGGAGAAGGGGTGTTGGGGAGAGGTGGAGATGGAGTGTAGCGTGAGTGCGTGGATAGTAAATAGGAGGTGTGTAGCGGAGGTGAGATGGTGGTGTACTGGTAACAAGAGCAGAGAGGCTCTGATACCAATGAAATACTAGAAATGTTGATGGAGGAGAAAAGAAACGTAATGTAAAATGTATAAGTAATAAATATGAAGAAGATGGTTTACAATAATAATTTCCCCATGTATTTATACCTTAAGTGGGGAAGAGAGGTGAATTTTCAAGTCACCTCTTAGTTTAATTACAAACATTTACTAAAATTAACCTATCTTAATATTTAAATTTAACATTTGTAACACTTTATGTATGTTGGTCAGTCATTTTTTCAAGAAGCTACATAGATACCTGCAAAGAACAATACAAAACCAATTCAATTCATAATCATATGTCAGTACAAACCCTTCCACCTAGACATGTACACTTTCTCGGAGTCCGTCACACTTGCAGAGACTTCTCTGGACAGAATCCAGAGTTAGCAAGGAAAAATTGTAGGAATTATGTGGAAACTCAGTTTATTTTGGTGCATAATGGAGGTCAGACAAGGTTTGTTGCTAGCCTGAACAATGCTCTGACACCATGTTAAATTTGTGAACCATTGGTCTACAGGAAAATATGAAATTTGTAGGAAGGGAATTATGCGATGGAATAATCAAAGAGAATGTGCACTGAACATGAAATTCATGCCATAGATTTCAGATAAATTGGACAAGAAATGATCAGATCATCACAACATTAATCTTGATTTATTAATCAATAATACAATAATTATACTATAAATAGAATTCAAATCATGGGGATAGGATTCGAATCTACCAGCTCAAGTTGACTGAATAGCTAACTTAGTGTTTCTAAATAATTGTTGGATCTCACTAGTATAACTCTGGATTTCTAAATCAGTCTACAATGAGTTAACTGATAAGGTAGGTGGGAAAAATGTGTCACTCTCCCTACATGCATGCAAAAATGGAGCTAGGATAACTGAAAGTGATCTAAATGATTTTAACTGGAGGTTAAATTAGCATCACTGCTTACATACCACAACCAACTAATGGAGGCTGCTGGTGGCACTCAGAGTAGGATCCTATAATGAAGGGATTGGTCTCAAGGGAACATAAAATCACGCATGCACATGCAGTAAGTGGCAGATAACCTCTATGTGTGTCCCCTACACTCTAGTACAATAATAATGTCTCCCTAAGTTAGGAAAAATGACCAAATAGACTATATTGGATAGAGGAGGATTAATTAATACTAACACTCAAGGGTCCTTAGGGGTGGTAATGCACATGTCTAGAACACCCTCTTGATCTAGGCATGAATAAATTGGAATTTTTTGAGTGATGCAGTGATGTCCTTTGCAAAGTACTCCTCGCATGTAGGAAATTGTCTAGGGTGGAATTATCAAGATGTAATTCCTCCACAATTTCTTAGATGTATTGGGCAAAGTGGTTGTGTTCAGTTGTTGCTAAGCTGTAATAACCTCCATTATGGTTTTCATTTCCTTGATTTTCTGATTAATCTCTTGTACTTTGGCCCCCATATCTTGGAGCTTAATTGTTGTCCTATGTAACTCAAAAAATAGATTAATAACTCGCTCTTTGATACACAAACATCCCTCCTATAGTGCAATGTAATAACCATGAAACCTTTATAGGTATTTTATTTCTTCCTTGGAAGCTTCTACTTCTACAATAAGCATGCCCCTCTCATGTTGCAGATTCTTTAATTAGGACACCATGCCTTCTTTCTCTCCTTCCATCTCATTAATTTTCCTTTCCATGGTGTCTTCAAGTCCTTTTGTGGCTCCTACGAGAGGACCTCAATTGTTATATTCTCTACTTGCAATTCTTGATTTTCATGGCGCAATTATACACTTGACCTCATAGCTTCTAGGAGGTGATAATCCAACAACATAATCCTTTTCTTATCTATCTACACATCCTTCAACAATTTATTTACATTATCATGTGTTTCCATGTCAGTGGCGACACTAACTGACGCCATTTTTTTGGATCCTTGTTGGTATTCTAAACCATATGGAGTTCTTGGACATTGGCTATCTCAGGATACAAGGGAATCTTCAATTTGTTCTCCTTTTTTCACACAATTTGTTTCTTGCTTGGATTGAACTAATATTTCCAAATGAAACTACCCAATATTTGAATTATACAAATCATTGTTCAATTTATCACTCGTACAAAATACCCCACTTATTAAGAGCCATGATAAAACCATGAAATCAAAGAGATTGCAACAATCATAAGAAGACAACATCCACACATTGGAGATATATATTGATTTCCATTGTAAACTCTTGTTGGAGTAGATGTTAATAATAAGTCTTCTTGGACACCCCCAGTTGTAGTTGAAACTACTCTTTACACTATATTAGAATACATACTCTTCACCTATGTATGATAATCTATGGTAAAACATTGAAATTGATTAACAATGATTTTTGCTTCTCTATGAAGTGATTTCAAATTTTCTTTTCGAACTTTATAAATCCCTTTCATTTGGTTATCTTTTAATTCAGAGTTGGTGACAGTTGCAATATTATTTGCATTGTGTGTTTTCATTTTCTTGAGTCCTTCAACAATCATAATATAGTATGCTTCATTATGAGTAGTGCCTCCATAAACACTCATCTCATTATGGAGGACATGGTTTAGTTCTTGGTTGTGAAGGACATATGTAATAATTTCTTTACCTAGGTTGAAATAACAACGCACTTCGATGCACAATTTCCATTTTTGCACCATTCTATAACAATCTATTTTTTCTATGATTTCAAGGACCTAGTTAAATGAATAATAGATTTTAATTAAAAAATAAACATCTAAAAATAATATCTTAACATTGAATAAGAAAATTGCAAGTAGGAAAGTCTAATCTCTTTGAATATTTCCAACATATCAAGATTTTCCATACATGCAATGGATATCTAGTAATTATACACCTTCCACAAAATCCTCAAACTATTTTTATATTTAGAAATAAATTAATTCCCATTCATTGTTTTCTCACAACAAAAATACTTTTATCAGTGCATATTTAACAAAAATACCCTTTATCTCACAACAGTCACAACTTTGGAAATTCCCAAAGCTTGGGATTTTAAATATGTAATTTACAATTCTGAAGTACATAAGTGTTGGCCATTATTTTGGGATGGACTTCCTTGTAAGGGGCTACAAACTACTCTTATACAAATGGAAGTCACCCTTTTTCTTCACAACTAATTTTCTTCAGAGTGCATGTGCATAGCCTCTTTGTTTTGGTGATATATTGTGAAAAAAATGAAGGGTGATGATATTTAGACTTTTTATCCTTTCCTTTATATGGGGTCAGAGAGGTCTATTCATGATCCATACGCCATATATCTATCTTTTTATCACAAAAGGATCCCCAATAGTATCCTCGTTGTGACATATTTTGGACTTGTCCACGATCTATCACGGTGCTTCCCTCTCTATCTCTTCCACCTTATTCAGTAAAAAAAGATGTCTCTTTCCTACTGAAGACACTTTATTTTGGTTCTTCACCATAATTGGAAGAATATGGATGTGACTCCGATGAAAAGTCAAATGCATCATCTAAATCCATAGGACTATTATTAAATGTTGGTGGGAATAAACATGAATGTGACTTTATAGAAAAGTTAAATGTATCATCTAAATCCATACAATTCCTACCAAATGTTGGTAATCCTAAAGGAACACTATTTGATGTCTTATCGTATAATGATGTCTTATCAAAACATTGAATGTTATCAATAGAATCATATTTCTCATTTTCTTTGTTGAAAACATTTGTTCTCTTATCATACAATGCACCATCATCATCTTCACCAACATTATGTGTTTGATACGTTCTTTCTCCTTTTTGAATACATATATTCAATCAAATCCAATGAAGATTAGTGTCCAACTGATATATTATATCCCTGCCATTATAAAGAAATAATGTCAATAAAATGGATTTTCATTAAGTTCTTTCTAATATGTTACAAAACATGTAGTGGTTTATAAAACATACACTAATTGTCTCTTCAAAAAACAGTATATCATCCTCTCACTACTACATATGTCTCAAAAGCCCCACGAAACAGTTAAAATGGATGTTTTCGTGGAAAAACAGTTTATCTTTTTGGAAAATTTTGAAAATTTTATTGACTTTCGTCGCAATAGAGACAATACTGACCTTTCGTCACTATAGCGACAGAAGGTCAATAGTGTCACTATTATGACAAAAGGTCAATATTGTCGCTATTGCGACAAAAAGGATATTACACTCAAATTGCTAGTGTTGTATTATTTTTGTAGTTCTATCTAAGGAGGAGAATGAGATGGTATTCTAGTTCTTGTATAAGTTTCTATCAACTCTGTGTTCTCGGCCTCTAGGGATTCAATTTTTTCCTCTTCCTCTGAAATCCAATCCATTTTTATTGTGAAATGATTTTTTTGGAAATGAAAATTACATGGATGTTGTTACGTGACTGTTGTGCAATTACATTTTGAAGCTTCGTATTGAAATATATGTGTGTGTGTGTGATTCCCTTAGTGTTTTGAATATTTTGTCTCTAATGGAATTGTTTGAAAGAATTTCAAGAGCTATGTTGTCCACATACCACATCAAAAACCCTAATCATAGGTCATGGAGTGACATTTGTATGGAAATTTTCCCATCCAAAGAGCTTCTCATTGTTGAATCATAAGAAAATATACTCTCAATGAAGAGAAGGTTTGGAGTGAACATTGGCTTGTAGAGGAAACCTGAATCTACACACCAAGGTGAATTCATTGAAGTTCCTATATCTGTATGTTACCATCTCTTTGTAAATTATTGTTGTGTATACATGTTCTAGCATCCTTCATCTATTGTGGTGAGCATGCAACTGCTTTTCTCTACTAGTGAATGTTTGGTTTGGTGTGGGTGCCATATGTTAATCAATATATATTTCCCATAACATGAATTGTCACCCTTTACATATGAAAATATGTTGCATGTTTGAGTTGTGACACTACCTTCAAAAGAGTTAACGAGTTGAATGTGTTGTGTCAAAGGAAAGTGTGCTTACCATATTCATATTGACGTATCAAACTGGCTCACAATAGTCCAAAAGTGA